>JAQFYT010001376.1:0-16787 GCA_034694925.1 Ceratophysella denticulata
CGCTATTCTTTGTCAAAGGCTCATGTCATTATGGTTTGTGCGCTATTCTTTGTCATATGCTCATGTCATTATGGTTTTTGCGCTATTCTTTGTCAAAGGCTCATGTCATTATGGTTTGTGCGCTATTCTTTGTCATATGCTCATGTCATTATGGTTTGTGCGCAATGATTTTGGCTTTATGCAAATCGCTTTATTCTTTGTGCGCTATGTTCTTGGCCCTACTATTACCCGCATGGCGTTATGGTTTGCGTCCTGTTTTCGGCCCTTTGTTCATCGCGTTATCTCCATATGGTTTGTGCGCTATGCTCTTGCCCCTAATGCTCATGGCAATATACATAGTTTGAGCGCTATATTGTTGGCGTCTGGAGTTATGGTTTGTTCGCGATGTTTTTGTCAGTTTGTCCTTGGCTGTTATGGCTTCCGGTGCTATGTTTTTGGTCCTATGCTCATTACATTTTTAATTTGTGCGCTATGTTTTTGGCCCTATGTTTATGGCGTTCGCTACAAAAATGTCATCAAAAAGGTTTATGTATTTGCAAAATCATTCCATCCAGGCTTACTCGGCGTGGGTTGAAGTTTTCGAGGTGTGAGACCGTACCCTCTACCGGTCGTCAACGCAGCCGGCCATTTCAAGTGCGGAAACTTTCAGATGCACTCAAGTTGAGAGGGACAAACATCAAACATCAAGCCAACACATCAAGTGACAAGCGTACACACCGCCGTGCACTCTGACCTCCTGACACACAGTACCGGAGCAGACCATTCACAGGTCATAGACACCCAGCGGAGTTGATTGAGCCCTTACCTACGGCATGAGTCTCGTCCAATACATCATTTTGAGAAAGGATCTTCAAACCGTTCTCAACTGGCCGCTTGGAGCGCTAATCGGTAAGATTAAAATATTATTTTATTACTTATATATTTAAATTTAAACTTATATTCAACATTTACATTTGACATTCTAGTCAAAATTGTGTTGGTTATGTCTTAGAGTGCACAATAAATACCAAAGCAAGGTGGCATGTGCCTGGTTAAGCCTACCAAGCACCACGGCTTTGGTTGTTGGTATTGTATTGCTCTAATTGTAATTGTAATAAGGATATATATACTCTGGTCCTGGTCTTGGAGTGTTTTATACAATGTACAACCAATTAATTACGTAAATATTAACGCCAATTAGTAAGCACAGTGGAAGAACAAGGAATGCGCGTCTGTGGTCTGTTGATGTCATAATGTCTCAATGTCAATCATATATTGTGATTGTTTGTTGATGTGTTGACGACGGTCACTGTCAATTGTCATCTCCTCTTGACCCTCCACTGACCGTGTCAGCTGGTCAACTGCATTTTGTATTGAAAGTCCACAAATATTGCTATAAGCAATAAGCAATTAGTCACCAACTACGATAAATGATAGGTAAGATGATGTCAGTCTAAGTCATAAGTGTCATTGAATGTCAAATAGAACAGGTAAGCTTGAAATGGAAATGAAACCCAAGCTTACAAAGGCAAGCTTCATGTGACATGCTACTAAAGTGAATTTGACTTTTCTTAATCTTGTGTCTTGAGGTTGAGGTTAAGGAGTATAACTAAGTATGTAGTAATTTTGTAGTCTATAGTTTTTTTCATGAAACGTTAGTGGTTAGGGTTAGGATTCGTAATTCGGAAGATAGTGATAGAGAAAGGTTCGGGGATTATCTCTTGCAAAATCTTTTGTATTTCTGAAAACTGACTTGATTTGGATGATAAACTATATAGTATTTTATGAAATACGAAACTATTCACCATTAAGTGGTCGTGTTAACGGTAACTCAATTTTACCGTTGTGCTGTTGTTGTTCGTTGCAAATTCATCTGTATTAAGTGTAAATAATTTTGGATGTAGGTAGACAATCACGAATCTAATATCTTACGAGTCTAATATCAACGATTTGAGATTTGTCTGTAGCAGTAAGAATGTATCAGTTTTCAGTTTGTATAGCATATAGAATATAAATAGCATATTGGTTGTGGAAGGAGTTTGAGTTTGACAATGACGAGTTTCAGTTCATAGTTGGCCAATATCAGAACACACGAATCCTGATTTGTACAAAGTTCATTTCTGCATAGTATATTTATCTTTGGTTAATCTTATATTTACTTATAATTCGCTTTGGATCAATTCAGTGCATGAAATCAAACAAAGTCATGGTCATGATAGGTTTGATGTTTGGTTAGATGTTTGTTAACCTGGTGAAAATAGATTTTTTTTGCGGAATTTCATATTTTCCTCTTAGTGTCAATTTCTATTTCTCATTAGCTTTTTCTGTTCTATTTGAATTTTGCTCAGCTCAAGCCTGTCATGCTTCCACAGCCGTTCTCCACTTGCATAAAGAGGACGAGGGAACTAGGGAGTACTTAGAGAAATTGGACACGATGCATAAAGTGGTTCTGGCTGCCCCTGACCTCGAGTCACTCACGAAATTGGCAACCAAGCTCACGGAACGTCAAATCTCACACAAGCTATGGATAGAGCAGCCTGAAAACATTCCAACCTGCATTGCCATTAAACCCTATCCCAAGAATGAGATCAAGGGCTTAGTTCAACAATTCAAACTATTCAGTTAGTTTTACAATAAGAGCCCATGGCTCCGGGTTCTGGATGGTTAATTTAAGTTGCGGTTGACGGTGTATGTACCTATATGTTTCCATCATTGTCATAGTCAGTCGTTGTCTCTTGTGTCTTGTCTATGTAATATCATGCATCTGCATCAGCATCTTCAACATTCTTTCTGAGAATAAAACCGAGATAAAGAATAACACAACCCACAAACACGAATGAGAAATGAAGTGATGACTGAGGTCTATCAACAGACTCATTGTTCTAATGTCATTTTAGATGAGCAGAATCAGAGACTCGAAAACTCGTAAACGTGAATTCTTTGTACATACAACTTCGGTATTCGTTCAAGGATTCATATTTCATTGTAGTTACCTATCTAGGTACTTATTTTATTTAATTGCTAATTTCGAATCGGAAAAAAAATTCGTGCGGAACTTCTGTCGGCGTATTTGCTGACATTGGCTGGACGTAAGAGATATGCAATATGCCTACCTGAATACATACTTATACTTCTTGTTACAGTTGCAGTTGCGTTGCTGGTAAAAGCAAAGCATTATTAGCGTGAGAAATGATCTCCGATAAATCTCCAGTCTCGAGTTTGAAGTTTTTTTGCAATTCGTTAATTAGGCATTTTTCTTATTGTCATGTAAGAGGACGGTAGACGACGTTATTAATGAATCTAGAAAGTAGAAGTGTACATAGAATGGTTTGGTGGAAAGACAACGTTATTTATGATTATTGTCTCATTCTCATCTGTCTCATTTATAAAACTTTGGCAACACATCATTACTGCATGCATTCCGTTCAGTTTCTAGCTATGTTACTGTAACTACCTTACCTTGTATCTCTATATCTGTTCTGTATCACACTTACTTATCTAGGTATATAAATATCTAAGCATGTTGTCTCTATCTCTGAGTTTTCAGTGGGATATAATTATAAAGTTCAGGCTTTAGTTTTGGTTTTAGTGTCAGTATGAATGTTACTGATTGCGTATGCGATCTACACGATTTTCGGAGCTGTATAACTTTGATTTTTTACATTAAATGACGTTCAGTATGCTATTTTGAGAAGGCAAATGGTGCTGGGACGCTAAATAATACTTTCATGATTCATGGCAATATTTTCTGTTGGATTAGATTAGATGGGAGGTTTCGGATTGGATTGGATATTTGATCTATGATCTATTGTGTTAGCTGGGGGTACCTCTTCTTTGCTGAAAATTCGAGTTTGGTATTCGGTTCGGTTCAATTTCTTGAAGGCAATTGTCCGGAACTGAAACTTCGAAATACAATATGCTTGTATCTTCAAATAGATCTGCACGAGGTGTACTTTTCCTATATGTTTGTTTTATTTTTAAATGTACTTTTTAAATGTATATTCTATGAAATCTCTGTGGATTACAGTTCAATTTAAAATTTAAAACCAAATCTTAATATTAAAATCGTAGCCGGTATATCTCTGCCTGCCTGCCTGCGTGCCTGCCTGCCTGCGTGTGTCCCGTCCCGTAAACAAATCTGTCAACACAGTAGTGTACACCGGCACGTTGACATGCAAACAATTACACACCACGAATTCAAAATTGGAATTCAATTTTTTTATATTTTTTTAAGAATTAGCATCTGTAAACAACTGCAGGCGACAACGCGACGGGCCATGGTTCCCATGGCTGCACATGCTAGTCTATATTGAAATTCATAAGACATTAGGAATGTCTACAATAATATGCCTAACGGTAATTTTTGTAACGTGGCAGCTGCATTATTGGGACGTATGCGGAAAGAAAAAAAAATCCCGACTTGCGTTAGTACTCAGCTTATGCTTACGGTATTGGTGTTTGGTGCTCACGAGACTTCTAGGCTAGTGACTGACTAGAACCTATGAACCTAATACTGTACTTGAGCACGATGGTTCGCTGCAGCACGCTTTGACTCATGTCTTCAATTCTTTTTTTTTTAAAGTTAAAAATAAAACACCCGGCATTTGAGAAAAGGAATCACTTCGTCCTAAAATAATCATTCAACTCTCTTCTACGAGAGGAAGAATAACACTTTTGTTTTCGGCAATCTCCTTCCGAGTTTTCCTACATTGAGTTTTTTTTTACGTGTCCGTACGTTGCACCATTTGTACTTGTATTTTGGACACGCAACACGCACAGTTCACAGTTCCTACAAATGAGCAAAATAAGCGATTAACGTTAAAACATTTGGATTGTAATTCTACCAAACATATTTTGAAAATATCAAAATCAATCGAAGTAGAAATAGCGAACAATTTGATCTGTTTAAAATGGGGTAAAATTAAGCGTTTTGTTTTGCTTAAACGCAAGCGATGCTTTAAAAAAAGTGTGAATCTCCTGGTATGTGAGAAGTTCGGATCGGACCAAGAGATAAGTTTATATTTAGGCGTTTTTTTTAATAAGGTGGAGGTGAGGTGTGAGAAATATCTCTGTTAAATGAGACAGTAATGAATGGGTTGGAAGGCCGGAAGAATAACAGGACACAAAACTCATGCCAGAAATACAATTATTGACTTAGCTGCTGTGTACAGTACAGTGTAGTGAAGTTTTTTGAGAAAAATGTCATCCAGAAAGGGTCGTGGCCCGGTACGCGGACAATCGATCCGTAGCCGCTCTGCAGCCGCACCTGGGCCGATTCATCGTGGTCGTTCCTGGGAAAATCGTGACCCCGAACGACACCTGAGCGGGGAGCGGGATGAAGGGGGTGAAGGGAGGCTGAAGCTCAAGAACTGCTGTCGCTCTGTAGCGACTTTTATGTGCACGCAGGTGGGGGTTGGCGGGGTCATTGTGGGCTATGCTATTGTCGGGGCATTTGCTTTCATTGCATTGGAAACGGACTTGGCGGCGGACGGGGATGCGACGCTCGAGAAAATGAAAAAAATTCGAAATGTGACTGCAGATAATTTATATTCCAATTTTACTCAATTCCAATGGAGTGAGAAGGAATGGGAAAATAAGTCAACTGAGACTTTGAAAAATTTCCAGGTTTGAATGTATTAAGGATATTCTCATATTTTGAATTTGGCGGTATTTCGTAGTTTTAGATCAGAATCAGACGTCAGAGCATTAGCGCCAAAATTCAAAATATGAGGTGATTCTTAAGTTTGGAGTTTAGAAGCTTCTGAGGCAGTGTTCTTAAGAAACATGTCGAATATCTGTGAAGGAATCAAGTGATATTAATGGTTCTACGCATGAAATTTTGCCAAGAGAAGAGACCGATTTGTTCCTGTAATTTTAAATCATATTTGTCTTATGAGTATTTAAGGGTAACTTTTATTTGGCCTCCATTCAGTTTAAACTAGTTTTTAATAGGCCGAGATCTTTGCCAAGTGTTTTGGACTCTGAGGACAATGTAAGTCGGTCTGTTCTAAACGGTTTTGATATTTGTCATCCTTCCTCAAAAGATATGACAGTTATAGAAACGTTTTATTCAACTTTTGCTGGTTAGGGTAAATTTGTCAACACTTTGTGCTTATCGCGAATTATCATGCAAAGCCATTAATATCAAAGATTTCGTTTACACTTACAGTATAGTTTATGTATTTAAGAACTACTTGGTACCTTTAGGACGAGGTTGTAAAGGCCGTCCAACTGGGGGGGTATGATGGAAGGACAGTCCATGAAAAATGGAATTTCCCAGCCGCCCTCATGTTCACGCTCTCGATTTTCACGATGATTGGTTACGGAAACCTGGTTCCTCGGACGGATTGGGGAAAGGTCGTGACCATTGTCTATGCGGTATTTGGCATTCCGTTGTATGTTTTATATTTTTTGAATATGGGACGAGCACTGGCTCGGGCCTTCAAATGGATCTACATCAAGTTCAATACGTGTACACTCGGTAAATAGTTTTTTCAATAGCAATTACAATGCATGGTGTATCTGTATGTAATTTTCTTTACCGTGTGTCTGCCTGCATGCTGTGCTCGTACTCTCAAATATCGTACGCCAATGTCAATTAAATCACAGTTCTTAAATCAGTCATCATAAACCGCAACGGAAAAGCTTAAATTGTAGGGCAACTCTCCAAGTAGACTTCAGGAGAGAAGTATGCTGGGAGGTATATTTTATGTTTGGGTCTCTTTTATCGTCTCCTTGTCCAAATGATTGGGTTATCAAATTGTTTTATGGATTTCCTTATCCAAGGACTTCCATTTAAACTTATGTAATAGATTCAATTTATTTTTGAAATATCCTTGAATTTTAATTCCTAGAATGTTTTGGTGCGACAGTAGCTTGGAGAAGCTTGTCTTTCAATGTTCACCTTTATTTTAGTATCTTGTAACAACGTAAAACCTTTACCACGACATTCCAAGATTTTTTTTAACCTTAACCCATCCATAACGCAAACACCTGAATAAACCCGCCCACCACCGAGAGATAAGATCGGCCTTTGGCACCGAATTTTAGATTCGAATGATTAGCTCGAGTTGCAAGTACCTACTACCTATAGTATGTATGTTGGTACAATGTGATCAGGACATGATAGCAACATAAAGTGGTATTCCGATCCGAATGTGCTGATTTACGATGTTGTTTGGGTCATTTAAGCTCGTATTTCAACTAATTATTTAAGAACGGTTGTCAATTTAAGTGCCCTAATTTCTAATTTAAACAAGTTTTGCCCTAAACTTTTTGACAAGTTTTGTCAAGGAGAAGAGATACGACGTTTTCATCCGTATTCTGCTTGTTAAATCTAACTTAACCTGAATACACTTAATCTAACCTATCCTGACCTTTCCTAGCATAAATCACGTAACTAATTTCAATAGAGTCAATGAACCACCTTAAATACCGATTTTGCTTTAGGGCAAAACTTGTTTAAATTGAGACAGAAAAATATTGATTCTTGTTGTTGGTGTACAATTTCATGCTTAGACAACCGGATTCGATGGCTAATTAACAATAATCTAATTGATTTAATATATTTGCGAACGCATGCGATATTAGGTGCTTTACTCTTCCTATTCCTTGGTAGTGTTTGCACTTGAAGTTTTGGATTTTGGAATGTGTTTTTGAACTGATTGACCCAGGTCAGAGGTCATTGTATAAAATTACCGAGAGATATTTATCATTAAAAGGCGGTTCTCGTCACTCCTCAGCCGAGGAATTTGACTACCGTGGCCGGAGTGGAGGGGGCGGGGCGGAGAAAGAAGCCATGGTGGTCCCGTCCACAGCCTCTCTCTACGTCCTCATCAGTTACATCGGTGTGGGGACCATAATGTTCGCGGAATGGGAGGGATGGGAGTACTTGGACTCTGTTTACTTCTGTGTCATTAGTCTTTGTAAAATTGGGCTTGGGGACTTTGTGCCTGGGACGAGCATTGACGGGACCCAGGAAGGGAACCAAACGAAGTTGGTCATCAACTTTGTATATCTCCTCCTTGGCCTCGGCCTCGTGGCCATGTGCTACAATCTTCTGAGAGAAGAAGTCCTCGCTAAAATGAAACAACTCAAGAGTGACATCAAGGATGTGTTCCATCTCGTACGTCAGGAGTGCAACTGTTGTAATGGGAAATGAGACACTAAATAGGTTCTTTTTAAAAAAAATATGTAACTTGACAGTGTACTGTACTGTAGATTCCTAGTCCAAAAGTGTTGATTTATGTGTTCAATTGAAAAAGAGGACGAGACAGGGTGACAAAATATATGTTGAGAGAAAATTGTTTCGTGGTTTGTTTTTATGGTGAGTGGTGGCGGAACATGGAACCTTGAAATCTTTGAAGTGAATTGATTTTGTCTTCCTATTTTTTGTTGGCTCAATTTCATTTATTCCATGAGCTTAGCAAAGTATCTACTCGACAGTTTCCTAGACTGAGTCTACTCTATAGTTTCTATATTCTAAGGTAGGATTATTATCAGTTTATTCGTGTGATATTGGTTACGTTTGGATTGGATGCGATGTGCGGTCTGCTGCTAGATCGCATACTGTATGTATATAGATAAATATTGAGAGAGATATATGATATATTTATTTGATGTCTCTAGCATAATCTTGAGTGTGTGATCTACTTATGTATATCTTAGACCACGTACTGTAGATCGCATATACGTTTCAAATTGTAGCATCGCAGATGTTATGACGAATCATGCAATGATTATTATGCTATGCTATTTTTGAAGTTCTTCCACTGCGCTGCGCTTAAGGCACATCTCATGGCGGGAAGTACATTTGAATTCATATCTGTCATGTCCGGTGATTGAGAAAACAAGGTCCAGTGTCCAGTCCAGTGCCAGTCCAGTAGAATGAATTCACTGTTCTTAATTGGACACACGAAATCTGACGTGCGACATGTCGTTGAAAAGCTAATAAGATTCTCATGTGATTCATGTATCTCTTTCAATTAGCAACGTTATTCGCTTTCAAATGAAATGTGATGCGTCGCTGATAAACCCTTATCTAGCATGACGACATGACAATAACATAGTTGCACTGAAAATTGCGATTGCGAATGCATAATTCGCTGAAATGACACTAACTTATTGATTTTAAAACTCTCGTTACAGATTTCGTTAAGTTGTAATTTAGTTGGATATTGGATAAGTTACTTTACCAGTAGCGAGAAATGGCAAGTTCAACAACGGATACAGATATTCCCGAGTTAGACGTTGGCGTTGCGGCTTCAGATGAAGCTAAATCGAGCACAGATCACCTAGATTCTGAAATGACGGAAGTATGTATGGAACAAGACGAAGATGCCAAACCCGTGAGTCCAGACAGTAACACGAGTAAGGAGGAGCCCAAAACAGCTGAGAATCTTGTTCATCAGAGTAATCGACGAGCCCCAGTTCGATTTCTTCAAGTTGAAGGAATAGAGGGACGAACAAATGACTTGGTGTACTGTGCACCGCTTCAAACAGAGATTATTGTTGAGAACGGAGTTGTGTCCACTTCTGGGCATCGGAAACCAATTCAGGATCCTGATCGTCGACGACGACGTGAACTCCGACCTAGTGATTCCAGCAAAGTCGTGATTTACTTTGGTGGAGATATTCAGGTACTTAATTTGAGATTTGGAATTTTTTATTTTAAACCGTGTTTGACGGTACTAAATGTAATTCAAATTTGTAACAGGATTTCCCAGAAGCTATGGAACTCCATGCGGACCACCGAGCCCTATCGAACTGGAACCTGGAAATGACGGCAGTTATTCTCCAGAACCAATTTCCGGAACATCACATTGTGGTGGTTCGACCTAGTCGAATGCAAATGCTGACTTACAGTTGCTTCGACAACTTTGTACCTTCCAATAACATTGGGGTTCCGGATCATACACCGAATCACGGAGCACTCATGCACCTCGAGGCCCTGCTCAACCGCCTCTCCGGCCTTATTGAGTTGTCTGGACGGAACCGGGGTGAAGGGAACCAAAAGCCCAGGGCCACGGAAACACCTGGTCAGCAGGAGGCTGACAGCAGTGATTGTAGTCCAACCTCAACCTCCAAAGCAAGTGAAATTAAACCTGAGGCCAATGGAGCTTCCAACTCAGCCGTCAATCCTAAACTGGACCTCGGACAACTCAGCCTCATTGGGTTCAGTAAAGGATGTGTCGTTTTGAACCAGTTCATCTATGAATTTCATTATCTTAAGGTAGGTCCTAAAAGTCTGCTGATTTGATTCGTACTTCGCAATATAGCCTTAACATGCGAAAAATTCATGATATTTTAAACTATGTATGTACTTAAATTAAAATAATATTCGTGCTTGTTTTCCAGACCTTGACTCCAGACGACGAGTCACTGACTGACTTCCTCAACTGTATTGAAGACATGTATTGGCTCGACGGGGGTCACAATGGTGGGAAAAATACATGGCTCACTTCCCGATCTCTACTCGAGACCTTGACCCGCCTAGAAATCCGAATCCATGTCCATATGACACCCTACCAACTCTGTGACGACCGTCGTCCATGGATTCACAAGGAGGAGCAAAACTTCTCGAACTCCCTAAGCCGATATGGTGCTTCAATTCGTCGTTATGTCCACTTTGAGGATCAGCCTCCGTCCCTGGCCCTCCATCTCCAGCTCGTGGCTCAGTTCATGGCCCCTTCTCATCCCTCGACCATCATGGACATGGATGATGATGACGATGACTTCTCCCGACCTGTTGACACGTCTCTGTCCCTCATGGGCTCACTCCAGGATGATGGACAGGATGATGATGATGACGATGACGAAGAGCTCATGTACTCCTAAAGCCCGCAACGGTTCACTTAATTCAAACAGCTCATCAATGTTAATTCGTCTACTTCTTCAATACTCTTCTAATATACTAAATACTGCTGAGGTTAGATTTCTGTCGCCAAGCAACTGTTTGGCCTTTGTGCATTATTATTGTATGTGCATTGTACGGTAGATTTATAGGTACAGGTACTATTGTCGTGTGCAATGTGCAACTTCTCGCGTTTTGAGTCCAATTGTTCATCCGGTGTTAGGTCAGGCTCTTCAAAGTAGATCTATACTAGACTGTCAACCTAATCTGACATTTTAGGACCTAAGCCTAAGACCTAAGCAAACCAAAGCTATAGGACACAAAACGCGGTGGATCGTACACGACAATTGTACCAATTTCCATAATTATTGGTTTGGTGGTTTACTTCCTTTGCTTTTGGTTTAGGGATTTATGAACATTTACTTGTCCAACAGCTTGCCAATGCCAATATCTGAACGAAATGAAGTAAAATCTATAATTCTAAGTGAATTCTGTTCTGTGAATAACCAAAGATTTTACTACAGAAAATCGAAGAAGTGTAACTTTTTCTATGATACCAGATACCAGGTCAGTTGTGAATCTTTGATCCTATAGATTAAATAAGAATCCATGTTCTCTGTACATCAAAATCGATTCATTTCATTCGATATCCTGTTGCTGTTTGTTGTCTATGTATGTATTTATACATAACTAAATTATCAAAGTGACTATACTTGTGTATGTTTAATTGTATGTACAATGTACTACCTAAATATGTTGAAAAATTGTATTGTAAATGAGATATTTTCTATTTGCATTTACTGTAACTTAGAGCATTTATTAGAAACCTAAAGTCATTATTTATTTACAAATGAAATATGAAATTACGTGGTTGGAGGTTCGGTGTACGGGTTGTTGTAGATAGATCACGTATTGCTTATGCTCTTAGAAAGAGTTCGAGTTTATATTATATTTGGGCAATGTCTCTGCGTGTACGCAACGCACTTCGTGATCTACAATTACAGCCCGTAGATCGCACTTCCAGTCTATACTAAAATAAAACTACTTATACAGTGAATATACTATGCTAAATATACTATGACCTTCGAAGAGTAGTTAGTTGTGATTAATTTTCAAGTTTTTGAATTCTTTTGTTACTTATACCTACTTTAGATCTTAAAGTAATTCTGCTGACATACCATAAGCCGTGGTGGGTATTAGAGACGGCTGGGAATGGAGATTGGACAAAAAATGTATTCAAAATTCTTCAATGCAAATTCTGAAACAAACTAAGTATACGATTAACCTATCCCGCTCGTATTGGTGGTTTAGAGCTTAATTAACGAATTCGCTCATTTCATTTTTCAATGCAAAACAACCTTGCCTTACATGTAAAACGTCAACGAATTAAATATTCAAAACCATTAGACCCTTCATTTGAATTTTGAATTTTGAATACCCGTAAACAATGATAATTAAATCCTAATGCAACGTACTGGAGCCTTTGAGAATAGAAACAAGAACAAACATACGGTAGCTCAATATGATCAGATAATAGGCAGCCGTAAATAATTAACCTTTCTATAGCATTTAGCACCTACGCAGTAAGAAATATAGTAAATTGTATTGTATTTGTCAACTAAAGAAAATATATGGACTAAATAGAACATATACCTAGTTCTAATGCTTTATTTACTGGAGTTTAAATGTATTTTATTGAATAGTAAGTATTATTAATAAATCAATTTCAAGACATATCTGAGTAGTTGGGTTTAAATATTACAATTTTTCAACGGCAGTTTAGCAAATGGCAGATTTGAGATTTGACCCTTGTGACCGTTGAGTATTCAGCGTATTAGGGTATTCCCTGTATACTTGACCTCAAATTCCTTTTCCTTGACAGCCAGTGCGAACATGCTGAGGCTAATAAGAGTGTCATACGACTTGTAGCGATTATGGAAAATAGCCGAGTTATGAATCGAATTCCGGGGTTGAGCCTTGATCCAGAGTTCAACCTTTTGAACAAAATTAGTGTCGATATAAGGATGAATGACGTCCACGGCCCGTCCAGTGGTCAGTACAAAAATGTCACCCTTCCGGAAACAGAAAAGTAATTTGCTCCCAGTTGATGTTTCCCAATCCCGGAATCCGAATTTAGCCATAGCTGTGAATACTGTTTTCTCAGTCATTTGAAAGCCTTGAACACGGAAAGGTTCACCGAAGAAATATTTCTGATCCTTGGGATCCAGAGGCGGAAACGGATTTGGAAGGTCAGATTGGTAAATCGGAAGCTTGGACTTGATTCGTTGTTTATTGTAATCTTGGACAAAATTGCAGGCAATGAGATGTTCTGTTCCAGGGGCCACGAAGGAGTCTGAGATACGATAAATTCCGTAGCCATGCATCGTGTCCTGAATTACTTTCCGCTTTCCTGTGCAGAATGCATTGAATTGATAGATTTTAGGCCGTAAAATCATATTTGTCGCTCGGACGCACAACGGACAACAAAAAAGCTAGATATATTGACCGCTCACCAAACTCCTCCACGCCAATCAAGGACGACAAATCACATTTAGGATCATTCAAGGCATCTATAAAAGCCTTTTGAGACGGAAGCATTACTTCCCCGGTCACTAATTCCAGAAAAAGTGATTTTTTATAATCACTTGTCAGATCGTTCGCCACGATTTGCAGGTACAACTGAAAAATACAAATATTTTAATTATGTTTCTGTTCAAAATCCAAATATTTAAGCAAAATGTAAAACTGACGAAAATCCGGATATATTTACCTCATCAAATCTTTCCGGAGTTATCATGCCAGTCTTAAGCATTGCAGCCTTGAAGACAGGGATGTCCACTAGCTCTGCCTTGAAGGTCACTTGAGTAAGACCACCATTGAACCGAAACAAGGCCTTGTGGGTCGAGTCAATTTCAACAATAACAGATGCAGATGATGAAATAGAGACCCTACGCGGTGTCGGCTTCTTTGATGACGTTCTTTCTGGCATTTTCTTCCGCAAAATTAAACAACTCAGAGATGCAGCAGCGAAGATAAACTTTAAATCTTTGAATATTTTTAGAAGTTTCGATTTCAGAACGAAATAAATTTTAAAAATTCTAAATTCAACGGTCCGTTCCGTATGTGCCTAACGACGTCTTCACACGACAAAGTTCTAGGTACCAGGATAGAATGATGAAGGCTACACGGAAGAAGGCTGGAATTTTTGCTCATAGTCTGTAATCTGTAATCTTTTCAGAAACGGTCATGCCCAATACCCGAATATGAATACTCTAAACCAAATGAGTGTAATCATTGACATGAGGTCATTGTATTCTACTGTGACCTGTGAAATGAAGCAATCTGGTAGCCGTCAGTAGCAGCAGGTAATGGCCATTGACCTGGACAGATCTGCGGATTCCCCTCAGTTTAACCAGGGGGAGCGGGAGTTGAGAGTTGATTGACCTCGGTGCTCATATGGGAATGGTATGATGGTATGGTTCACGGCGATTTCGTCAGTCTCGCTAAGACATACGACATACCACATACCACATAGTTTACACGCTGTTGCACATTGACAGGAGCGTCATAATGCAGTGCTACAGAATGGCTGCTCTGCTTGCCTCGTTGACTTGCCATGACCTCAAATATTTACTACTGGACGGGACGAGCCTAGAGATGTGCCAGATACATGTATCTTAAGATTTGACGTGCTATCTTTGAAATTTTGAGATATGTATCTTGGATACATTTTAAATAATTTTAAGATTGGTTAAGATCACATTTTATGATTAAAAGGTAAATATTTTATGTTACGTGCCGAATCAGGACGGACTAGATTGCTATAGGCGCTGCAAAGGATCTAGTCGAATACATTGTTACGTTAAGACTTTCCAAACCTTCTCAAGCAATGTATTTTAAATTATAACGTTATAGCATTCAATAGTTGATGAAACGATCACACCTTGAGCTCTCATGAGTAATTTAATTAAATAGTTACTTTAAAAGCATATTTCAATCATATCACATACATATCATGTCTTTTCTTTCCGTGTAATACACGATCCAGTGACTGTAAAATGAGCAATATCATCAATAAGTTTGGCTGAAAAAATCTGGAATAGTTTTCTATGTATACTCTGGCTGGCTAATCTTACACATTGGAAATCCGAGCAAAGGATTTTCCAATTTAGTTGTTATTGCTCGAACATCACAACTCAGGCCATTTATGTTTTCAGTCAGGAAATATTTGAAAATAGAAACAAATCGAGCACATATCGTTGCTAATTTTGGAAATGAAATCTCGATTTAAGGACGAAATGATAAAGATCTCCTACGTGTCTTCAGCGCCGGTCACAGATGGGAATACCAAACGTGGCGGAAAGGGATGCTCCCAATCCCAACGTTAAAGCAAATGGTCGTAAAATCTACTAGGGCTCTCATATCCAAGGGCCCTAAGGCAAACGGTTTGTCGAATACGTCAGCGGTCAATGTGCCATTTGTTTGTGTACAAGTAAATTCCAATTATGCTAACCAAATGATGGAACTAAGTCGGTCTTCCCTTTGTTGTCATTCCCTGAGGAGCAAGGATATTTGTCGGACACTGGACACAAGACATCACATAGGCACCTCTGCAAAGACATCTGAGGGAAGCTACATTGTCTATTATTGGGTTTAAGTTAAATGGCATTTAATATAGCTCATGGAAATATTCCGTTCTGCAAAATAACAAGTGTAAAAAAGGAAATTTGATGTACCTAATTTACTGGAAATTGTACCGAATTATACGAATTTTATTCAAAATGCATAGCATTCGTGTATTTTTGTGTTTTATCGGAGAAACCTCATTAACTATTAACTGTTTTATTTACTTTTCTCTTCTGTAAGTATAGTAGTAGTGTTTCCCTCGATTAGTGTGTTCTTTGTCGTGATTTTTTAGGAGGGTTGACCAGCCTGCTTCGTTTGATGCTTAGAGATGACATCTACAACAGCCTTGGGGTGTACTTGAAGGTCGGTGCTCCTGCTGGAACTGGGCCACGTGGTTGAGCCGCAGCAGCAGCAGCAACTTTGCCTTTCTTTTCCTTCTGCAGAGCAAATGCAACGTGGATGGGTTTTGTGCCCACAATTCGTCGATTCATTTCAGTCATGGCCTTAGTGGCTTCCTCCGGTGACGAGAAGCAAACGAACCCGAATCCCAAACTCTGACCGTCGTCCTCAACCATGACTTTGGCAGAGGTGATAGTTCCATAGGGAGCAAATTCATTATAAAGCTTCTCATCATCAATAGTAACCTCAAGATTCTTCACATAGAGGTTCATTCCTGTGCAACCAGTCACAGGCTCAGGCTCCATCTTCAAACCCTCCAGCATCTTGCGCTTCAGTTCCATTTCGCGCTCTAAAGGAAACATCATATTACATCACTTCTTTTTTTTAACAGAAAACTTCAATTCACATCAGAATTAGAGTTAATCAGAGTTCTGACACGTTAACGAGAAAAATTAATATGTCTATTTTCAGTTCCATAGTTTGCGTTGGAAGCGCAAGGCAAAATGTAAAACCTGAGTTGATTACCTTCTCGCTTCTGAGCTGGTGCAACGTACAAGGTCTTCCCTTCGATATCCTTCCCATTCATTTCATTGCAGGCCACTTCAGCCGTTTTAGAATCTTCAAAAGCAACGAAGCCAAAACCGCGTGACTTTCCATTTTCATGAGACATAACACAGCAGGAAGTGATTGTTCCGAATTCCTCGAAGATCTTACGGAGTTTTTCCTCGTTAATAGAATCCGGGAAGTTTTTCACATAGACATTAGTGAATTGCTTGGCCTAATATCAAAAATACAAATAAATTATGAGCATAGAGACAATCACTTATCGATTTCGACAACAGAACTTATATTACATACAAGCCTGAATACCCGATCTTCGATTCGGGGAAAAAGGGTTATATCACACCGTTTTGATACACCAATCCTGTCA
>JAQFYT010001377.1:0-16785 GCA_034694925.1 Ceratophysella denticulata
CTCTAAGGTAAAATAAATATGTTTCCTTAACTGCACAATCGTTCGCAAGTGAACCCACCCACATTATTCCGCATCTTTCAGTTTTTCCGTAATTCCGATATTTATGCTAGTGTCAGCTTCACTGACATCACAGCCAATACAAACTAGACAGCTTTCTCCGTTCGGGTTTTATCAGAACTTTGCACATTATTTCACACTTTTCTCATTATAGGAAGTATGTAGTACTTCATGAAATTGATAGCTATTTGTACTAAAAGACGTAGGTATATCTGTATAAATCCACAATAAGCCTTCTCCCGTCCTGATATACATATCTGTTTTTATATTTACGGTTATATCGAGTCTGGTGCAGTAGAATCTCATATTATCTAAAGTTAGCATTTTTGCTACTGAAATAACGCCGCAAGAAGGTATGGGAATTTTTAAAAATCTAATATAATTATTCAGGCTATGGTAATCGAATCAACTGGTTTTTAGAGTACCGCCAGTTTCAATTTAGGTGTCGTTTGCAATATCTCAATGAAATAAAGCGTTAGTCAAATAGTACAACTTCGTCCAGAAATACATAATCTAATTGAATACTGGTTCTACGCACTATGGGTTATTTGGGTGGACAAGGTGGTAGCCACCTTTTCCCGTACTTCCTGATATCGCAAAATCACGAGTTTAAATGCATTGCGTATCTCATGGTGCAATAATAAATTCGGATTAGTTGTAAACACCCCCTGCATAAACGGAATGCCGGATAAACAAAAACTACTTTCTGGCATTTACTTTGACGCTTTTACCGAAGAATGGCTGATGTGTTTGTGTTCTGTTGCGTTGTGACAGGTGCTTTGAGGAATACATTCAGCCTCCTATTCAGTACTTATACAAAACATGCATATAAATTGTATCTGTCAAATGTTACCTACTCCTGCCCTCTTTGTGAAAGATGACATTCAATATATTATAACATGAAGTACACAACGTGTCAACAACAGAAAGTGACATTTGAAAGTCCCAATAAGAGGCTTGACTCTCGACACACCTAACCTGACATTTCGTTGACAATCCTATATTTAGCGCTTAAACTGAACGGCACACGTAGTAATTGATGTCGTTTTAAAGAAATAAGGCGGAATGTGTTGCTATTGCTAAGCGTATTCCAATGATAAATGATTGTACTTAGTGCCTTTGACAGCCCAGTGTGAAACTGACGTCGGAACGGTGTTGTAAACTGTATTTTCATTTGAAGTCTGTTTCCGACTACAAATGAGGTTCTGACGAAAAACTGTATTCCGGTAAGGTCCTAGAGTCCTAGAAATGTGTATGAAGTATCTGTGAGTACACTAATTAGGATGCAGGAAAGCATTCAGTCAGTAAGCAGTAAGCTAGAGCGCGTGTATGTACTATTCGATTCTGTAGTTTCCTATTTCTTCACTCTTCCAAGCCGACAAGGCGAAGACGCTAAGCTAAAAAGTGTTATGTTATGCTATATGATAAAGCCCAATTCCGTGCCTAAAATAAAATCTCGGGTCTGTCCAACCTAACATCCTATTAGCAGAAAAACAAGTAAATCAAACTCACTCGCTTTCCCGGTTTCTGTACCATATTTTGAACCAAATCTTTCAACTTTATTTCTAATTATCTGAATTATCCTGGACGCGTAGATATTATGTTCAAAAAACCTTATCATATTTTTGCACAATTTCAAATATGTATTTGTTAAACAATAATTAAATGAAGGAATGTTTTCGTGTTGAAATTGAGCGTGGTCATTTCACTTTAGCTGATTCATAAATCTTTGAAATTTCGTTGCTTTGATTAACCTAACCTAACCTGGCCTAATGTTGCAAATATACCGCATAAAATATTCTAAGGATTGGAATGTAACTCTGCCAAACGTAGGTAACTATCATTACACATATACCTCACCTAAAATCATACTTCATAATTTGATACAATATATTAGAAAATTGATGGCATTAACGGTTCGTAACTAAAGGTAAAACCTTTATATTTATAAATTTAGAACACTGGAGGAGAAGTATATAGATGTTATTCGCAGGTACCGTAGTTCTAACCTTATAATTGTTCAGTTTATATCAAACAAAGGATAACGGGTTGAATATTATCTGTGGCTTAATCCGTAATTTTAAGAATGGATGCTACCAAAAATTTAATCTGCTTTTAGGTTTCAAACGGAAGCTCGTTTTTAGAAACAGCCAGCTTTCTGATACCACCTTAGACCTCAACCATACACACCAGCCCTTGCACAAGTTCTGTTCTACTCCCCGTACCTCCAAGGTTATCTCATCATTGTGTAGGATCTTCTATAAGGATGAAATGCTTTGTGGTCTGGAATTCATTGAAAGCAGAAAAAAGCGGCATTGGATACCCCAGGCCAAGGCATGGAAATTGCAGTGAAGCCGAATGATGATGGTAGAATAGAATGAAGATGTGCCGCCGCGAGTCAGTTTTCTTGGCTTACTGCTAGAAGGCCTAATAATGCTAGGATAGAAAGCCGTCTTTTATCGGAATAGAAGGCGTAGTATGGAAAGATAATAAAGTGAAAGCGATGAAAATAATGATGACTCGGGCAGAGCAGCAAGCAGGACTAAAACGGGGACTTACTTGGGCTTTCTCTACTTTCTCTTTCTACAAGCGTACATTGGTCACAAGCATATTGTACTATGTACAATGCATTTGTTTCAGAAGAAATCGCATTTAGAATTCCGGACGTGAAGGTCATTCCTAATAGGGTATTGGTAATTGGTTACAGCTAATGACGTTATTCATACGAATTTATAACCTACACATTCATTCGACAAAACAAGCTTAAAACTTGGTTTACACTTGTTTGGCCACTACAAATGGTATCAAGTCCACGGACTTCGAAGTCAATGTCATGACTGGGTATGAGGAATGGCTCGTCTGCTACGTGGTTTAATTTCCTATCCCATCCTGCACCTCTAATTTTCCAATTGGACCCTAGTTTAGTGTCTAGGTAGCCGGAAAGAATATGGATGACCGTATTATGCTACAAAGACGAAATAAACATTTTTACATTTTTTTTTACATTTTTAATGCAGTGAACTGACATTTAGTTGAAGTGAAATATTTTGTTGAAATCAACACATGGACCGAACCAATAATATTTATTAACACCAACACCTGCGTATAGTTTACGTCAGATTTCAGGAGTTCCAAACGGGCTGTGGATGACACGGAATACAGAAGCTAAATGTAGTCAAGCTACTTCTGTGTGCCTTGAAGAACCTGGACTTAAGGTAACCCGAATTTGCAAAAATCCTCAGCGTTCGTTTACGAAAAAACTAACCTAAGCGAGAGAAAATATTATGGAGGGACTTTAAAACCGGGTGTACCCCTCGGATCACCTGCTAAACGTCTGCTGCCTGCTGCAGTAAGCTACGCAAAATAAAAAATTGCGCAAAAGGCGTCACAAGTCACTAAAATTTCATAGGACTACCTGGGCCGAGTCATAAAGGTGTAGAGTCCTTCTGGGAGATTTAACTCCTTGTTGAGGAAGTCGGAGGGAAATGTTCTCTACGGAAGAACATTTACATTTAGTAAGAGTAACACCGCTCGTGCCCGTATCTGAATTGACTCCAGAATAGATAACGATAAGTACAACTGCCTCCTATGTCCTCTCGTCAGATACTAGGTAAGAACTAAGAAGTACCTGCCGGAGACACGCTCTCCTCCAGTAATACTGGAGTGGACTGTATACTCAAACAGACACTGAAATGTTATTTTTATTCCTGGAGAACTCCCGGAGCGAATTTTGTTTCGGACATTCCATTCCCTTGCTCTGCTACAGATCATATCCTAAACACCTTTCTCCCTCTTGCGTTGTGGGCTTAGATACACTCCTTCGCTAACAAATACATACAGCATCCATTTGAGTAAAGTAAACTGTTTTCTCCAGTCAAGGAGATAAAGGTACACGTAGAAACATTTTCATAAATATTCATCAGGGCTCTTCAGTACAGAACCGAATTGAAGTTGAAAGCACCACCAGAGGAGGGTCTGTACAGTATACTGTTCTGTATACCGTATCTGTACATGGACGCACTGTTAGCTATTTCTACGAAGCAAACCATATCCAACGTCAAGTGTATTTCTTGAAACTGTACTCAAGCCTAATCTGAAGCAAGCTGACCCCAACCACCACATTTTAAATCTTTATATAACATGCCCAGTACATTTTACTCGTTTCGACTTTGGCTCAGTCTCACCAAAATACAGGGTGATTCGACGAAGTCTTATTTGCGAAATCTTCGAGTTCTGACAAGTCTTCGTTTTGGACCAAACCTTGGTGAAAGTTAAGCATGTCGTGTTTTCGCGCTGCGTAAACATGCTGTTTTTATGATCAATCTATTGGACTGAGCGTTTAATACATATCCGTTAGCATGGCACGTACTAACATTAGGCCATAAACTTTGACATACGTATATGAGTTGATGCTGGATACCTAAGAAGTTTAAGAACAGTTACAGGCATGTCTCCAGTGCTACAAATGGAGCGGACAAGGAAATAATTAACTCCAATTAGTACCCCATAGAAGTATGTATCGTATTAAGTAATTGATTTTCGTTCATGATACGCAACGTTTTCTGAGAACAGAACTAGATTGATATTAATTAACTACTACGTCGTTAGCAGTACAGTACAGTACGTATATCAGGTTGTGTTTTAGTGTGTAGGTATATATTTAGAAAATATTTGAAAACGCTACACATGACCTGTTGGTTCATATTTTATAAGAATCATTCAATTTAAGTTGGAAAACGATCCACTGACTCACTCTGTATATATATATTTACCGAAATTTTTGCAGTGGAGCTGGCAAATTACCGGAGAAAGCAAAAAAGAAAAGCCCTCTGAAGAAACTTGACCTTTCCCTTAATTAAACTCACATTCTACGGTATCGTCTTTCACAATTTTGGTCTCAGTTAGTAAAGGACTTTTTAACTCCGAACATCTTATGAGCATCAGATGATAAATGGATCATGTTGACTAAAGAGAGAAAGAGAGAAGGTCTGGCTGTAATCAAAAGCACATTAATTCCATTCTTTTTCACTCGTCAGGCTCAGCTTTCTTCAAGGAAAAGCCTCTGGGCTCTAATAATGGAATTGAGTTATCTCCCAACAAGAAACCATGGGTTCTTTTCACAATTACAATATGAAAGAAACTATCTGTACTTGAAACGAGTCAGCGGAAAAAGCAGTGAAAGTATCAAAGGAAAAACCTCCTGGCTTACTTTACGCGAGTAAAACCGAGTTGACTTGACTCAGCTATATTATTCTGACTCGGAATTCTTTGGGCAGCGCAATTCGCTCTCTGTTCCATTTCTATCTGTAATTTAGCTTTATATTTAACAGTTCGTATCCAAAAATAACTTATTAAACCTGGACTGCTGGATTAAACGAAGTTTATCAGATATATTTTTAAATTTCCGCACAACCTTAAATATGCTGCGGGCAAAAAATACTTGGATCTGAAATAGAGATAAAGTTAGAGTGAGGTTACATTCCAAAGTTAGATCGCACTACGTGAAAGTGATAGTGGTCCCGCATCGCCTAGAGCCACAATGGGACAAAAGGAAGCTCATCTTCATTTCCTTGCAAAAAAAGTAGAACCGAAGCTTCTGTAGGGCTTCACTCAACTTTCATTTTGTGTCACACTCTCCCTGTGGCCTTGCTCCGATAAGATTGATTCTTGTCCAGTACGGTCTTATGCAAAGTATTGAGTGATGTGTATCATACTATTCATCGTGAACACACGGAAACAAATATGACAAAAATCAATCCACATATCTCATACGATACCAGATGTGGTATGTCCCGTTTTAAACGGAAACCTAACTATCAGTCTATATTGAAAACAAATTAATATTAACTATTTACTACTAAATCTCACTCAGAGTTTATTATAAGTTTGGGTATAGACCAAATTCATGGAAATTAAACAGTAAAAAGGAGTTTAACTCCGTTGCCAAAAAATATCTTTTGGAGTTATGCAAAAGCAAAACGAATGAGCTCAGCAACCAGCAACGCATAAAACAACACATTTGTTATGGACTACTTTATCTTCACGTCGTGTTCTAAATATGCTATCCCGGTTGAATGTTTTTATTTTGAGATGCACGGATTATAATGCTAGACCAACTAAAGGCATCTTGAATATAAAGTTTTTCCTGCGTTATGGCTTAGCATGTAGGAGTCGTCTTGCTGTTTAAGCTCGACCCGATGCGTATATTGGTAGACATTCGAGTTTGAGCTGCCTTTGGTCAGACTATGAGGTTTTCACTCTCCATTACAAAAGGTCTCTTTCCAATTTGTGGTTTATTTTCCCCGTCGCTCTTGTGTGGCTTCCTCCGAGAGACACTCCAACAGTAACTCTACTTAAAGTAAATATATTGAATCAGTGTCTGGAGCTAGGAGCCCCATTCTTCCTGTCACGGAAGGACATGCAGGCGGAAATCAAGGTTCATTTCATGGAATTGACTTTCTCCATTGTCCCTCTTGGGATGGACAGGCAGGCGATGGATCTACTGCACTCTCCCTCTGCCTATTGTTGTATTATGAACGTAGATAACACAAGATGATAGTCTGAAGCTGGCGGAAAAATCCGGTACAGAGTGAGATCTAGACGGGTATTTTGTTCGTTACGGATTTCTGAGCTAAACATATTTCAAATTTTAATTATTAGTGAATTTGTAGTTATTCTAAGCCCGTCAAGGTTTTAATTTACTTGTAAATACCTACTGTACAGTTTTATCTCTAACAATAAGTGTGGTAAACAAGCCAAAATAGTTTAAAAAATTGTTACATTAGTTTGGGAATAACCTTTGAAATATTTTACGTGTAATTTCTTGAATATTGTGCCTCCGAATATTTAATAATAGAGGCTCGAAATATTAATGTTCATTGAAGCTTACTCGAAAATAGCTTGAGTTAATCTAGGTTTAACGCCTTGTAATATTTTATTAGTTCTCGTGGGTTGGCCTAGCGCCGAACTACATCCTAGCTCGTTTTGGAGCACGGACCTAATTCCTATTTTATTGAGCCCTGGGATAAAGTCATTAGAGCCCCTAGTTTCTCAGTTTGAGGCGATAAGCTGAAGTGCTATGCCCAGCTAGGTGAGTCTTAAGGAGAGTTGGGAAATTAATAGGGTGTTCGAGTGCTTTTCTGATAAGCCTCAAACTTCCAAATTACTTATAGGTCCCCATAAGCGACGCGGTTTTCTTCTCACACGTACTTTCTCCATTTAAGTATGACACGTAATTTAATGGCCAGAGAAAACCATTTAATCTGAGCTTGCTAAACAATCATGACCATCCTTCTCAAATTCAACTCAAGATACCAATATGAGAGCACCATATTAGACTACTGAGACTACTGTTGGCATGAAACTAAGCGGGTGTCGTGTGTATATCATTAGATTTTCAAAATGATAATATGTTTCTCTTGTGCAACGCGCTATGCCTGTGAACCTAAAGACCAATGACGCGAGAAAGAAGACCACTAAATCCTGGTTTGATTTGAGTGATGGACCATGCAACCGAAATATCTTTATTCTATGCAGACAGCCTTGTCAGGACCAGGAGTGACCACTGGCGTGTGGCCGTACTGGGAATGTGAAATGTTGGAATGAAATGGAAAAGCAATATATTATTCATGGAGGGATGTAGTGTTCTGTACAATGCTCCACTAGGTCCTTCGTCGTAATGTGATTGTAGGATATTGGATTCGGCCTGACTTGAGGCAAAATACTTTGCCTACATTTGTATAGTACATGGAACCTTCATTTCCCCTCGGGATTCCGCTTTCTCTTTCACCCAGGCTGATTTTACTTCAGATTCTCTGATATATTCTATGGACCTTTGACTTGCTTGAATAGAGAACTAGAGATTTTCGTTTTGTGTAAAAAAAACAAATATAAGAGTGTAGGAGTAATGAAATGTAAATTTCAGTTTGACTTGTTTCACTTTGTTGTTTGACCGGTGACTGAGTAGAGTGGACCTGCGTCACAGTGTGACTGATTTAAGTGCATTCTCCTGGGATTGAATGGGTGAAAGTCCAGGTCCGTTTTCAGGGTCTGGACTTTTATTGGCTTCCATCGTTTTGCAGAAACACGGCTAAACATTGTAGGCACAATATTTAGATTTTATAAACTTCGTGGGCAAACACCAATTTTGTTTGATTGAGAACCGTAGAACTTTGACTTCATAAAATCAGATCATTATGTGAACGGGTTCATTATTTGTTACTGACATTGATCGAAAATGTGCAAATCACATTTTGAATTTATTTTTATTGATTTTCATTCGAAAATATAATTTTGGAAAACAGTAAACAGCGCTTGTATGTTGATGCAACCTATATAAATTGAGACGGGACTGAAGAGGAGAGATAATTGGTTTAGCGGATTTCGAGTTGTATTGTTTCTAAAAAGGTAATTACATAGATACACTAAAATTAAATTGTACAGCTCCTACGTATATAGAAATTGTAATTACGTCTACTTAACTCATGTGTGGACGATTTGGCTTTAAATTAAAATGATCTTACTTCCCAGGGCGACGAAATCAGAAACGTTTCAGTATCGTTAACAGAATTCAGAGCGCATACATGCTATCAGAACAATCTAGTGTCGGTACCCACATCCACATACCACAAATCAAAATAAACTTCCTAGAATGCGGAACTATTCATCGCACAAAAAAGTGTTCTAAGTATCAGAAAATACGCTTTCACTTGGACTTTCTCTTTGACCAGACGCAGACTACAATGCCAAAAGAAAACAAATAATACTAATATTCGTATAATCACTTTTTTAAACCTAGTGCGGTAATAAAATGGAGCTACATTTGGATGATGTGTATCATTTCTAGAAAAACACAATTTTTCGGAGTGTGTCGTAGTTACATCAGCTACAATATTAATATTAGTACGTACAAACGCTGTATACAATACCTTAATCTATGGAGTTTCTTTCTCTGTCTGTATAGTACATTATTTCTGATTGTGAGTACGTCCTTACCTAATTCACTTTACTTTTGTTTGGTAATCGACATTAAAGGATTATATTGTCTGGAACACGAATTTAAATACTGCTTGCATATGATAGATCTACACAATTTTTAGAGCTGTGTGTAGCTTTGGTTGTGTTGCCCTATCTGTACAAAGTGTCAAGTTATATTAAGTTCTCAGCCCAACATAATCTCATTCTTTTAAAACTAATCTAATCAAAATTATATTGCTCAAGAATCGTGAAGATTGTATACGCCACCGTACCTGAATTTAACATTAAAAACCGGAAAATCCGGAAAACAGTTGACACGATACATTTGGTTTGTATCATTTACTGAATAATTGTACTTCCAAAAACTATATCAGCATTACCTGCTGAAAATACATCGATCACAGAGGATGTTTTCATTTTTTTTCTACGAACCTACTTCCAAACCTATTCACTTGTAATACTAATTGGAATAAAATCAAATATATTATGAATTATGAACAAACCAAGGATATTTTTTAAATTACAGTATTTCGAAAGATTACTGTTTTCAGAAAACAGTAATCTATGAATTTTTTTCATTGAAATCTCTTATAGAAATTTCGTATGCATTATGACGTAGTCCAAAACAATTTAGCACTAATTTTATAAATGTCCCTGATTATTGTTTTTAGGAAATCCGATATATACTATCCTTTGAAATTGAAAATGTGTAATATCTTGAAAAACGACATAAAATTATCAAAACTATATCTAAATGAATGATTACTACTGTATTCAAGAAATGGGCAATCCATATCGAGTTGATATTTTAGGTGTGACCAACGGGTAGTAAGCATTCATGTACTGACAACGATGTACCCATATTCAGTTAACAATATTTTTATTAATATATATCTTGTTGTACATAAATGCATTTTTAACCGCGCCATAACATTGGTTGCACGTTATTACAATTCATTTGACATGTTTTTAAACAAAGTTCATGGAGTGGATTTTACGACGTTACTTTAAATTTTGGTCATTCATTTGAATGTTTCTGGTTCGAATGCTGGGGCATTCAGAGCCACTGAGGCTGTGCGTAGAAGTTGTAGACAGCCATACCGGCTGAGGAGAATGAACCAACAATGAATCGATAACTGGACACGAAGTATCCATCTTCAGGCGAAGGTTCCTTGAAAATCGGAAACGCTGTACTGAAGAGATTTGTTATTCCTTGCACGGAAGTTTGACAGTACGAAAAGCCTGTCAGAAACCAGGCTGGCAAGAAGGAAAACTTGTCTTCAAGAAAGACGTCAACCAGCGTTTGATCCACCGCGAAAGCCAGCATAACACTGAGACCGAAGGCGTACCCCATCCAGCGGAGCGTTGCAAAAAATCCTGCTGAATTAGTGAAACTAAATTATATTACAAATTGTCCCTCCATTCTTTGATTCAGAGTGTGTTGGCAGTTGGCACGTTCCGAATTACTAATCTAGAGATTATACGTTATATTATTCGATAGCATCTCACCTGCAAGGCTCCTGGCTTTCCAGTTTGGAGCACCAGGGTCTACAACCCGTAAAGGATGATCCAATAATCCATGCATAAACCACGGCTGGTTCTCGTCTTGTGGAGGTAAAGCCCGAACCCGAACCCGAGCCACATCAGCACCCAGAACCGGAGCTGCCGGAACAACTGGTTCTTCTCGGGGCGCTATAATGGTGGAAAGTTACGGTATACGTTAGGATTTTCATCATTAAAATTGCCCACTGCCATAATAGGCTA
Source organism: Ceratophysella denticulata (assembly GCA_034694925.1). Taxonomy (NCBI): domain Eukaryota; kingdom Metazoa; phylum Arthropoda; class Collembola; order Poduromorpha; family Hypogastruridae; genus Ceratophysella; species Ceratophysella denticulata. Next base: position 10,798 of record JAQFYT010001377.1, read on the forward strand.
ACTTGTCAATGGTAAAAAATATATGTCATTATCTACGGTAATTCGTCACCAAAACTTTTCTATCTATGACCTACCGGTTGCAGACTCAGCGACAGCAGCCGCAGGTTGTATCAACGTTTCTTCATCATGCATTTCGAGTAAATGGCGACGACGTAGAATTGGAGCAGAATGAGTTGATGTACTTGATTCAGACTCGCTGTTACCGCTGTCTGGTTCACTCTCTTCTGTATTGCTGAAAGTTCCAGTATTTGGTACATCAAAATTGTGAGCTGAAGATGGCTGATGGCGAGGCGGAAGAGAAGGTTGGGCCTGCGGGGTGCGTTCACGAGCAACGCCTGTTCAACGAATTGTTTGAATAGGTTAGAATTATGTGCGGATTACCAAAGGTTGAAATTGAAGTTTAAAAGTATTTACCGAAGAGTACACCGGCTTTCACTTCTCTCTCCCGAATTTCCTTCACTTGACGAATTAGAGAAACCACTGTTAGAGCTGCCTTCTTGCAAATGTCCGGACTCCAAGCGATAGCATCAGAGCAAGCATGACGAAGAGTTGGGACTAATGGATTCTTGCTTAAATCCAGCCAGACCAAGGCGGTCAGGTCCCCAAAGCTTCCGGGTAGACGCTGAATCTGAGGCACGAGTTGTACTTGTGAATTATAGCGCCAATGATTATTCAGTCACGTATAGAATTGATTTGCTCTTCGCTGACGCTTTACCGAAGCGCTATTGTATGTAACAAACCAAAAAGTGTAAAATATGTTTACCTGATTTGACCGGCAGTCAAGGGTGTGGAGCAAATTCATGAGACCAAAGTTCTCTGGGAACCAATGAATGCTGTTGTAACTCAGGTCAAGTATCTTGAGATGGGCTAGAACTGGAGCAAAATCTTCTGGCAGAAGCATGATTTTGTTGTGAGACAAGTCAAGTGCATTGATATTCCGAAGATACGGATACTGTCTGAGTTCCTTGATGGGTACAAACAAGAGGTCTTTATCGGAACCGTTCAGCTCGTCCCGGTTGCGCCACTGGTACATGTAGACCAGGGGATTCGTAGTGTCCACCATGTTCAATCTTCACTATCTTCACTTCAATATGAAAGATATCTGAAATATGAACCGACAACCTAGAACACAAACAGACAGATTGATTTAATACATGTGGCCTTAGCTTCGTGACACAGCGTTAGCCCGAGCAAGTATAAAATAAATTATAGGAGATTAAACTAGCAGGAATGCTATATGTGAATATTTTTTACAAATAAATCGACAGATTTACACGCACACAAGCTTCTGCTAAAATTACCAAAACGTAACTTGCTCAAATTTCTGAATTTGCAAAAGCGTTATGTTATTTATAATTTTGTGTGGAAAACAATAACCTATGTGAAGATATTCTACATACAGTGTTATTGGCATGGCAACAGTAAGTTTGAAATTTTGAGTAAGGCTTGCCATAGCACTACTGTATAACCAGGGGTAATTATAAATATAAACTAATTTAGAAGTCATGATAATCTTTCAAAACGAAAAGTATTTGTAAAACAGGAAGTAATGAATGGATGGAGTATCAATCATAAAAATACTACCCGAATTCGAATTCGGTTTGTCGTTCATTGGTTATTAATAATTGTCTCTGACATTGGACTACTAGATTGTACCAACATGCAGAATTGGAGAATGATTGATTGAAATTCTAAGTTTTGGTATGGAACAAATGGCACAATACAGTATTAAATACAGTCGACGACAACGAGAATTTTAAATTAGTCACTTGCTTAGTCTAAGGAAGTAATAATATTACGTATTCAGGATCATCGATTTTTTAGAAACATGTATCAATAGTTATGTATGTGTTATGCATATTTTTTTTTGTAGATTATATGTATTATTACGTTGGTAAATAATTCTTCCCAAACGCCCCATACAGGTCTATTTTTTTTGTTCAGTCCTTGCTAGCTTTGTTACATAAGGCACATTTCGTCCTTTATATTTTTCTATTTGGTGAGGCAGGTAATACGAAAAATGGTGATGGTGATTCTAAGTCCAGCAGTACTATCGTTAGTTCGATTTTGCTTCAAGTGGGCTTCAGCGCTAAAGACAATACCGTTTACATGGACGGCCTTTGATGAAAAGAAAGGCATTTTCATTCGATCTACACAAACTTCCTCAATATTTAGTTGGAATATTCTTAAATATTTCTATTTTATTCATCAATTATTTTTAACAATACGAATTAGAGACTTTGTTCTGGCAACAAATGAAAGCTTCGAAAGACGAAGCCTAGCGTTGCGACTATTCGAGGTTATGTATTACACGTTTTATCTAATTGTGACAGTCGCTCGAGTCTTATTAATTCATAAAGGCCAGGAACTAGCGAATTTCTTAAACCATTCTCTGCAATACTTTACGTGTTTTCCAGGTAAGTGGAGTAATTAAACAAACACAAATAAATAAAAGAATAAATTTTTAAATAAAGTTTCTTATTTCAGACGCTCGTTTAAAAGCACCATTCGACGCAGGCAGGAAAGTTGATTGGGAGAATCATTTCAAGTATGTAGTAATGTACATTCTTGGTACTTCCTTCATGACCCCATTCGCCTTGATTTTATTTCTTCTGGCATTTCCAAACTCAAAAATTCAAATTAGTTCAATATTTGTCAATGTCAATGGGTCGGAATATCCTTACTGGATTTTGGTGCTACTAGCACTTCCAAATTCATTAGTATTCATGGTGTCAATTCCACCTATTATTTGCATGATAGTTGTGGATTTTGTGACGGTTCTTTCCTCTACGTCGGTCTTATCTGAAATCAGGTTAGTTACGTTTTAATAATATTCGGTATAGAAAATCTTTCGAAGCACATACAGTAGTCTCATTTGCAACATTTGACCGAATTACTGACTGTCTAGTACATAAATACCGAAATCGGACTGAGACAACATTATATACACGCTGAAATATTATTTTGATTATTTTTCTCAAGTACTATGAACAACCTTGTATATTTAAGAATCCAAGTTTCTTTGGCGTTGAATTCATCTTACGTTGAGTTACGCAATTTAGGTTAGATTTATTACTGAATTTGATAAGAAGCACTGTGAACATATCGAAATGAATCATCTCACAGCGTTGATTTAATGAAACTGCAATAACTAACGTTGTTTTGCAAGGAGTCCGGCAACTAGCGGTATTATGAAATACACGTACGATCTCAAATGACGTACAACAATAGCGTTGGCCTGGCACAAATCGGTCAACACGATGAGATACGTCATTTATGTGGTATACCATGTATACTCCTGGGGCAGTATGCGCTATAGAACTAGCGCCATGAAATACGCTAAATATGACAACCTAATATAGGCACAAGTTGTGAAAGACACTGTACATAACCACGGTATACATACATTTTTTTGTATTTTTTACAGAACGGGAAATGGATCCAAGGCGCTTGGCCCTGCTCAGAAACTTCATGTCTACAGAACCCTACAAATACTCATAAATGAATGGAATGATTCGTATCGGGACTACATGGTCGTGGCTGCGAATAATCTTGGAATCACAATAGTGGTATTATGTAATTGCTGGCTAATACAATTCCATCACAGCGTGCGTTGGGAAGTTTCATACATTGTATTATCCACGGCAATATTGATCACAGGATATCTGATCTCCAGCTACTACAAAAAGGGAAAAATGAACGAAGCTTCCAAGAAGTTTGCAAAGGCTCTAATTCGAAAGCATGAACATCTTTTGAAATTACAGCCCTCATCAGTAATTTTGTTGAAAAAATATGTGTATTCCCTACGACCACTTTCAATATACGTGGGATCATTTGGACAGTTCAAACGACAAAATTCAATTCAACTAGTGGGAAAGATTATTCTTTACACGCTGAGATGCACGTTACTCATTAGGAAACGCGGATTTTAAAACGCATGCTCAATTGTCAACATGTCCGTCGACATTTTTGTTGTTGGTTCGAAAAAATATATTCGAATAGGTACTGAAAGAGTTTAGAACGAAGCTGTTAAGCTGTTAACATCGAAAGGCTATTATTGTTCCAATTTACTATGCATGTACCTTTTCCAAGCTATATTAAAATGTACCTGATTCTGTAAACCCATCAATTTATATACCGCGTCATTTAATATTTATTATACGAGTGGTTCCACTGCAAAAAATGCGACATACGAACCCACTTAAAACTGGACTAAAAACAACTATGTATTGTGGAACACACATACTGCATATACTTTTGTGACTTGCAATTAAACTTCACATCTTAAATATAAAATCGTAACCAGTATATCTCTGCCTGCGTGCGTGTCGTCCGGTAAACAAATCTGTCAACACAGTAGTGCACACCGGCACATTGACATGCCAACAATTACACACCACGAATTCAAAATTGGAATTCAATTTTTTTATATTTTTTGAAGAATTAACAACTGTAAACAACTGCAGGGCGACAACGCGACAGCCCATGGTTTCCATGGCTGCACTTGCTAGTACCTAATATTTAACATAAGATATTACAGAAAATGTTCGAGATACATTAATAAATATGGCATGCATTGGCTGCGGCACTCTTCGATGTTGCACTTCAAATTCTTTGAATTTATGAGCGGAATTGACCGCGCATAGCGAAACTAAATAAATTGTGTGGATCATGCTTAATTTGATTTCTACGATGCTGATTACCATTGAGTACTCGCGTGCGCGAATCTTCAGAATGTATTCTTAAATATTGGTCGCGAATCTTAAACCGTCATTTTTTAGTTGCAGCGCTTCTATGTATGAGTTGATACACGTCCTCATATTACAAAATTCGTTTAAACAATCCCATTCTGAAATGACGATATAATATCGATTTTATGTTTAAACTATACTGCCTCTAGTACATACGCCACAAAATATAAAAGCGAGCAAATAAAGTAATTATTGCGCAAGGAGAATTTATAACTCTCTCCGAATTACCCAGAAAATTGATTTAAACTCCATTTAAGTTCAAGGATATACATAAACTGTTAGTCCTATAGTCGTATTCTAACGCAGTGCAGTGCATCGATTACTTATTAAACTGAATTACTATTTCTATGAGCAATCAATTCATGCTCATATTACTTCTAAGGACCGACATGCGTCGGAAGTCGGAATTTAAAATGCCAAGCAGATGACAAGGACGCCTCGCCGTTGGTGAATGTACTCAAATGAATGAAGATATACTATAGGAGAGTGGAGACTAATTAAAACGAGCTATTAAATTATGAGACCGTCATTCCATATAACTTGAATAAAACTGACAAGAACTGCGGTCTCGGTTTAATATCAAACCAACTACCATTTACTAATCTTAGTTGCGCATCCCATTTAGTTTAGACAATATGGGTTCTATTAAGTTCTTAAGATTTGTGTTTACTTTGGCTGCAACAATGTATGGCTGCTCTGCACACGGTAAAGTTTATAGACAGAAGATTCAATTTAATTAATCTAATTCATTGCTTATTATAAGCCATTGGTGATAATTTTACGATTTAATTAAGGAAGCTTCTGCGGACAACCGAAACCAGATCCGGACAAAACGTGTATCAGTATACGCCTGCCATGGAAAGCCGAGCCCATTTATTTTTGCACGGGTCAGTAATTCGGAAACAAACTTTAAAACAAATTATTTTACAAAATGATGATATATAATCCCATATCGTACATTAAAATTTTTGTAAATCAGAAAAATTTAAACATCAAAAACCGTGCACCAGCGGCACCACAACGGATGAACTACAGCAGAACCTCATACAATCCCCGAATCTGTGCGGAAACACATTTTTCAATACAAGCCTATTAATTGCAACGCCATGGGACTGTTGTCCACTTCTATCTCAGCCGTTTATTGCAAACGGTTAAATAATTTTAAATTTTTTTAAATCATTTCACACTATATCCTAGATATTTTATGAAATACTGTATTCTTTGTAATCCTAGACGT
>JAQFYT010001378.1:0-16777 GCA_034694925.1 Ceratophysella denticulata
ATTAAAAATGCGACAAGTCAGCCATGACACCCCAAAAACCCCTAAAACCCCAATAACCCCCAATTGGGGTGGGGAAACATGGTCTGGGGGGGGAATTAACAACACTGGTTTTCTCCCACTTGTACGTACACGCTGCTGGGTGGTAAATCCAAAGTATCCAATTTTTCTTAATTCGGATCAGGTTACTTAAGTTCGAAAAATGTATGACCGCATTCGTCAGGTGAAAGTGCAGAACTTCGCCTGCAAAGCAGTTGACGTATACATAGTGTATCCAAAAGTTAGCGTGTTAGATTTATCGACCCACTGCGGAGACGGGAGAAATCTTTCGTAAATAAATGGTATCTACCGCCTGTTCCAAAAGTCACGGACCCCCTCTGTTTATGTGTGCTCCATACTCGAGCAACTTCGTCTAGGTCTACAGGGTGTTTCAAAAGTTAAATTGCTTTGTATCAATATACAGTGCTGCGCACTGGGAACTGACCACCTTTGAGACCCAGAGAACAAGGTCCGTCAATTTGGTCAGCATTTGCGAATTCGACTTGATCGAGCTCCAGCTGGATTTGTTTACGGTTTTTGCGTAGTTCGGTCTGTTACCTTTGGCAACAAGGAGATTAACAATGAAAATGCTATGTTCAGTGCATTTCGGGCTATTGTTGCCAACGGTGACGGTATCAGACGAAAAACCGTAATCAAATCCAGCTGGAGCTCGATCAAGTCGAGTTCGCAAATGCTGACCAAATTGACGGGCCTTGTTTTCTGGGTCCCGAAGATGGTCAGTTCCCAGTGAGCAGCACTATATTACGTTAATTAACGAATGTTTCTGGGAGTCGAAAACGAAACAACCCTGTATTATTGTAGAATTTATACGGCTATGGCGAAACCAGGCAGGGGGGTCCGGGACTTTAGGAGCAGGCGGTATATATAAAACCGAGCAGTAGTGTCACCCCGTTCACGGTTGAGCACATTGTTTAATAAGCATTTATCGATAGATTAGGACATGTTTGGCAGAACCAAGGCCGTGATCAAGAGATTATTGACTCAAGTAATGTTGAGCACTCATATCTGTCTATTTTTAGTATAGTGTCGTTATTCCATTTGAGTTGAAGTAATCTATTCAGTCTACATTTCATTGAATTATGTGTGTGTGCTTTCCATCAAAATGAGAAATAGTTTATTCTTTTGGTTAGGTCTTGTGTCAAGTTTATTAGTAATTTCAGACCAGTTCCTTGCTGAAGCAGTTTCATTTCCTTCTACAGAAGAATCATCAAAAATCAAAGGTTGTTGGTGGGAGAATAGCCATTATGAGTGCCACAACGTAGGTTATAATGCCGAGGATCTAACGTACGGTTATTTGTACATATATCAACTACAGTACAACAAGTTAAATATCTTAGTGCAGCTTAGTAGGTAAAATAATTTTGAATTTTCTGATTTCAGCGTTGGGATTATTATAACAATCGTGATTGGAGCACTGGTATTTTTGATTGGTTTTGTTATTCTCATCTGTTTCTTCTGTGCTTGTTGCTGTTTTGAGGGACGAGGCAAAAGTACTGGACAAGTTCACACGCGTGAGTCATTGAATTCCACATTACGAGTATAATTACTAAATAGATCTATTATTTTGTCATTAAAATCAGCCCTTTAAACCTAATAAAACTGCCAGTCTAAGAATAAAATGATTCAAATGAAAGTGATCTACATTTGGAGAGGGGAACTGACAAAAAGGCAAAGTAATCGAGAAATTTTTGTCATTGCATTTTATATATGAACATTTCGAATTCATATTCTAAGCTATTGGTTAAGAAAAGCTAACCTATTAGTTCAACTTAGATCAAAAAGTATGATTCTTCAGGTACTTTGTTGTTTGCAGGGCAAGCTTGTGAATATCGCCATGCATTGCCTGGTATGTACTGAGAACTGGAACCCTAGTCTATGTACTTTGTTGTTTCACTTGGGGCGGTCAACAGATAAGCCGTTGTAAATTTGTATTTTAAATTCCAGCTGGACATACACAACGCGGGGTATTTCCACAACAAGTAGCGCCTGGAGTATTGGCATATGCTGCTAGTTCAGCCTATTCACAGTATTCACAATTTCCACCACATCACATGTCTAATCAAGCCTACTACGGAAATCAAGGTTACTATGCAAATGAAGATTACTATGGAAATGCTGGAGCTAATCCTGTACCTACGGAGACCACAGATTACATGAAGCCATATCCAACGACTGCAAACTAAGTTCATGGGAATGGTTCACTAAATACCATACTATTTTAAATATTCTATACTTCACATTAGACAAAATTAACTTTTATTAATGAGTTTTAAAGAATTTGGTATAATTTGTCCTAATAAACGCATCCGTTATCTTTATACAAATATCACGTGCTCTGTACAGATTGGTTTCTGGCTTTTTTAGATATGTATGTCTGTCTACGACAATCGTTGCTTATTATTTGAAAAATAAATTAATTTGTATTATACCCTTGTTTGTGCAATTATATAGAGAAAATATAACCAGTTCTTCTTTACATTAAAGTACATATCCAATATAATTGCTTAACTCTGTGCAGGGTGGTGCGAACATTATTGCTGATCAGATTTAATCTTATACGGTGGTTTAGCATTTTATTCTTTCCAGTAGATAAAAATATAAGAAGAACGAACTAAATTATTTCAAATATTAAATATGCTGTAACTACGGATCCATTATTTGAAAAATCAACAAAGGATTGTTCCATTGATTAGAACTAAACACGTCACCACAAAACCCTTGAGACGGAATATTTGCGAAATTAGCCAAGCCTCATGAATTTTTCTGGTTGCATTATCTTATTGGAGACTCAATTTCTTGTTTGTAAAATCATGAATAAAATATCTAAAACTCAAACTTATATATCAAAATTCCATTATTCTGTGAAATAAAACAGCTAATACTGACAATTAGAACAAAGCTGATTAGCGTCAGTATGCCTAAACCATAGTTCCAGAGGAAATATAACAGACGAAACACTTGATTATGTGTCAGTCTGTCCCTCAATATATCTTAAAATATAATATAGGACTAATAATTTATCTGGTTATATTTACTTTAATTGTGGTTTAATTTGAGTAAGAAACGTTGATTAATGAAGTTTGAAACTCCGCAAAATGGTGGAATATTTTACGAATTTGGACGATTAACATTAATACGAGTTACAGCCGTAAGATGCATGATTGAATAAGCAAGGACACAAGCGCGGAAACATGTTTGAATACAAAATTTCCAGAATAAAGACGAGTGAGGCCACTGCGTTAAGAAATGCCAAACCAACGAAAATAGACAATATTTTCCAGTCATTCAGTTCAAATGGATGATCTTCGGAATTCTCAATAAGCTCAGCTCTCATCACTTTGAGATGGAGAGCTGTTTGAAGTGCGAAATTAGAAAAGTCGTTAATCCTTAATAGAACTCCGGCTTCTATCAAACCTCGTAGAGTGTTCGTCAAGTCGTCCTTCAAAGGCCCCAATATCAAGTATACTTCTTTGACTGTTCTCAAGGTGTTTCTCGCCACATGACACTTGGTTCCAGGAAAATATTTCTCCGTAGTAAAACGTAAAGCCATCTCGCTATCCTCCGACACAGAAAATGTTGTGTTGCACTCTGCCAACTTTGTCAACAAGTCTAAATTCACATTTAATGGAAACGTTCCTTTAACAATTGAAGAATTGATTGGTGCCGAAATGTTCTCTTGTTTAAATAATTCATTTAGTTCGATATTTAACCCATCTTCGTAGATACCCATAATCGTGTATCCTTTGTCAAGAAGGTCACGGAGGGTCTTGAAAATGACGATTGGAGGTGGAACGGTGAAAAAACTGGAAATGATGCCTTCGTAGCCGTACGTGAAAATAATGGTGGCCAGGATAAAGACTATGAGCGTCCTATTCTTGTCGAGAATCGTGCAGGACTGTCGCATGAGAATGGAGTAGATTTGAAACCACTGCCCTCGCAAAAGAATCGTGAGAACGGCGCAGGAAACTGCCAAAAAAGTCCAAGACCACTTATCCAACGGAAGTGTCCAAAAGAGAAAACTGAAGGACTCACGTTCTTCTCCTTTAACGCAATAAAAATATTTAGTTTTCGTTTCATCGACAACAAGGACCTTGTAGAAAGAAGTAGAAACATTCCAGAGATCATCGATGGTCGAAATTACCAACGCTGCTACAGCCGAGAAGTGTTTTGGAGCGTTCAAACGAAAATAACCTTGAGATTTTAGAGCATCAGGTAAATAACACTCCAAGCTTAAGTTGAGAAACTTTGTGGCGTGTTCCATGAGAATGTAGTCTGTGCCCGCTGTTAACAGACACGGCTGTGGATATGATCGATTAACACTGTTCTGACTGACAGTGAGTGTGGAGACAGCAATGGTCCTTTCTACAGATTTTGTTAGGACCTCAGTTGAGAACTGACGCAACTCTTCTAAGTTCTGCCAGTTCAAACTTTGAGAAATCTTGGATACCTTGTATTTTAAACAAGTATAACAGAACGAATAGGCTGACGTTGCTTTGAATTCTTTGGACACCAGAATATTGAAGCCGCTGGCCAAGTGAGTTTCGATTAATTGAATTTGACCATGTCCATACCTATTGCTGTTTTCGTCCAGGATAGTGATCAATATATTCTCCTTCCGATGCACGCGATGACCAAAGACGTTCTTCAACTCACGAAATTTCCCAACAGCAACCAAGATGTTGACCGAGCAAGATTCCTTCATTTCCTTGTAATCAGGGGTTTCGACAAGCAACGACTCACTAACCTTATCTTCGTCTGATTGTGTCTTTTTCTGATCGACCAAGAGAAGAGTCCAGCGTTGAATTCCCTGAGTTTGTGCCACGATCTTCTCAGTCAAGTCATGTGCGAACATATTGGATTCGTGACTGAATTCTGCCACGTTGAAAACACAATGTTCGAAACCTGAAGTATTGAAATAGATGCAGACGGAGGTGTCCAAAAAAACGGACAAAAGTATCAAAAAAGTTGCACGAACTTTCGTGGTGGACTTCATGTTCAATAGCCGTAGCAAAAACCACTGCCAGCAGATCTTTTTTGTTTGATTTCAGAGGGCGAACCTAGAAATTGCACTGTTGTGGCGTATGTTGAGCCGAGTGTGCCTACGTCGCACATCCAGCAATTTTATTTCAGGGCAAAGAGATCTCCGAAAATACTGTCGTATTTTTTATCCTTCGAAGTCGAATGAAACGAAATTATCATGTCGAATAAATCTTTAAATATATTAACCAAAAGTGCTGTAATTAGGCAATTTGTGGGTATAACATTTTAAGTGGCAGGGTCTCATCCGTTTTGTCGTATTTGAGAAACAATTTTGACTGACAGATTTGCACGAGGGGACTTAACCATGGATGGTTTAAACGAAGAAACTTTAATCTCAGTCTCAATCTCCCTTATTATCCCAACTTTTAGCTCGCTTGCTTTGCTAATACCACCGGATAGCTTTAAATATTTAATTGATGGCATGTTCACGAAAATTGTTTGCTGGTATTTAATTTACCTCTATGAGGTTTAGGTAGATACCTGCGGATGAAACATTAATGGCAGAACCAAGGTTTCTATTTTAATAAAGTTTGTTGTCATAAAGTGGGCCTTATTCGTACATTCGCTGTATAACATCGGGGAGGGGACGGACGGGATGCGTGTTTCCATCCACATGGCGTTTCGCTAACGAAATATATGTCGTTGGTGAATCCCAGGTAGGTATCGAATTTTTCTTAATTCTGGTTAGGTTAGGTCAAATTTCTCCTGCGTGCCTTTCGAGCACTTAGAGAAATAGGACCTAACCTAACACAAATGAAGAAAAATCCTCTGCGCACGTTTAGGAAAACCTAACTTAACCGTAATTAACTCAACTCTCTGCTACGACATAATTTTGTTAGCGAAACGCCGTGTGAATGGAATCACGCGAACGGGATATTGTTTTTTAACTTTTTTGATGTAAAATATGCTTCACGTTGACGTATGTTGAAATCGCTAATTATGATTTACAAGGATGAAGTAGCCACAATTGGAACTGGGGCATTTTATCTTTACATTAACAAATGAGATTAAGGCAGTTCACCAATTTTCAGTTAAAACTGAAGTCCAGAAAAATAAGATATTTAAATGCTGATATTTTAGTCATATTGAAACATTCTACGATTTAATTTAATTTAAAACTTATTATAACTAACGGCTTAAATACTAAATACTTTTGATTACAATGTGAACAATTCAGAAATTGTAATAAGTCAAATGTCATCTTAATCATCCACTACGCAGATTTACTCATTTAAGTAAAATATTTCTAAACTTTTTCACATTTACCCACAGTAAATGAAGCACGTTTATTTGGATAATCACCTTCCTGGAAGTAGAATTCTGGGGTAGTATCCGTTGTTTCTATGAAATATTCATTCGATTCAAGTCCAAGTACTTCAATTTCAATGTGATTCAGGTCATAGGCCAAATGAATTTGAAATAAAGCACTGGGTGTCTCTGAGCTGGCCGAATCAACCAACTGATGTTCACTATTAATGAATAGATTATGAGTCCCTCCATAGGAGATGCCGACTGAGACCAGTAGTGAATCGGTGAACCGGAAATGATAGGGCTGAATATTCGTGTGAAGATCAGAGGCAAAACTATACTTCATCGGAAAGTTCTCACCTGCGTGATTGAATGACCACGACAAATCCGTTTCACTGCATAATATCTGTACTTGATCCGGCAGTTTTTTGAACAGTTCCGAATCCTGTCCAAGATCCTTCATTACCAATCTGGTAAGGCTAAATATTTCTGGCCCAGGAATGTGCTCCTCTAAGCTCATCAGTGTAATTAGTTCTTCATACTGAACCTGCTTTTCTTTGGAGAATTTATGAATGGCTAGAGCTGTATTCGGAATAAACTCCCTTTCGTAAAAGTACATGTCCTCGATATCAATCACGTAAGGAGACGGGGTAAATTTTGCGGAAGTTTGGAATTGGGTTATCCAAAAGTCAGGGCCTGATCGCTGAAGGTAGGACGTGTTATCCACAAATATCTCGAATGTTGTTGAGGATGCGAGGGACAGATAGAATGAGTCCTCTTCGTTTGGATCACAACTTAGTGGGCTTTGGTAGTTAAGGTAACATGGTTGCTCCTTGCTATACTCTATGGTCCAAATCCATGTGGATGGGTCAACCGTGAAAATATAAGGAAACGGTATATCGTATCTGCTCTGTTCGGCAACAGCATCGTGAAGCTTCAGGTTATATCCACTGCTAAGTTTACCATGTCTTCGTGCAGAACGCACTGAACGGCAGGAGGGAGTAATTTGAAAGTGTCACTGGTTGTGCCTAAATCATGTTTAATGTAGTAGCCAACGTAGAATATCTCTCTCCCAGAAGTAGCATGATTGTGCTCCACCATGATGCTCAGGAGAGCAGTGTAGCCTTGGACTAACTCAATTTCGTCTGTGGTTTGAATGAATTCAATGGTTTTGATGGTATTAGACCGGTCTCCGCCATATACGTCCCTGACGGTGAGCGGGACGGTGTCCAGAAAGAAAATTGCAGCCGGCTCATCAGCATAGTAGTGCTGGAGGTAGAATGTAAATGGTGGTCGAGAATTCGGTGTGACCAAGGCCTCATTCTCGTAGAGTATGTTGAAGTAGGCTTGATCTGTACTTGGAATCAATTCAAATGGACTTTCGTTTGCATAAATTAATGTACCGTTAACATCGGAAACCCCGACATATTTTCCGTCAATTGTTTGAATGGTGGTTGGACTTTCAGAAACGTTGAATCGTTCTGATATGGATTCTTCACGTCGGGTTGCGGTAAGTGTATTGTCAAGATAAAACTCTTCGTTGTTTCTCAAATATCCAATTGTGAGGTTGGTACCGAAGTATTCATCCGCAAACTGCAAGAGTTAAAGAAAAACATTTAAGGCTATATTCAAATTCAAACCCTTCAAAAAGAAATACGAATTTGAGCCTAGCAACGTTTTAAAGGTTATAGCGCTGGTCTATAAACATGTACGTTTTTCGTATATCCGTATTGATCTGCAGTCTTTACTAACCTTTTTAAAGTCTTTATTAATAAGTCCAGGTAACGCTTGCTGATGTGGCTTGCATGCCGAATTTCCAAGCAAATACGTTATAAGTAAAAACTGAACCAAGCCTGATATTTCCATTGTTTTTTGCTTTCGATTTTTTTCTTTTCAATGTATTACCCAGTTAATCCTTTCACTGTATTGCTATTCTCAACAATTTGTATACAACTGAATTAAAGCTTCCTAGCTTCTTATTGGTATTTATACATTTAATTGAGTTTGACGTTGTAATTCGACCATTCAATTTCATGTTATGTTTGTTATTATGAAAATACTTATCGAGCATGGAAAAATTCGAGAACAATTGAGGACTGAATGAAGGAAGGAAGCACTTGAAGTATTTAAACGTTTAAACAACCACCTGGAGTTAGTTCATACTCATAGGGTACATATGATATGTGATAGGCATACTAACTCGAATTTTATTACACAATAATTTCACGCGTGGCAATGTTAGTAACGATCGAACATCGTGCTTGTGATTTCAATGGGTTACAGGATACAGGTTAAACAATTGCGCTAAGCTGTTCTTGATCCTTCCGTGGAATATTTATATTTTTATATAATTTGTAATGAATGAAGAGATAAAATGAAAATGCAGGATGCCACGTGTTGCGCGTCGTACGGAGCGCATAAGAGAACGTTGCAATGCGTTTTTATAGATATGTGGTTTGTATAGTGCACAGCTCGCGGACTCAAACTAACTTGACAATAGATGAACATTGATTATATTTTCCTAATCATTGTCAACTGTGTGGCTAGTTACACTTGTGTTATGGGTTATGTCACGAACTAGCTAAGGAGCGAGCAGGGTGAACCCGCTATCAAAGGAAAAAAGTCATGGGGTGGTGGCTTTCCATTAATTAAGCTTTTTGCTTTGACCCGATCACTATCGATGGTTCAACACTCGCTTAATAAGGTAAATATCGCGGAATCCGTACGGAGTATGTTAGGGCTAGAACTGCCGTATAGAGTCTTAAAGATTGTACGTTTTTATCGGAGTAAATTATTTTTAATTATATATACCAAAATAATTTGCTGAGAATTTCATTATTTTTTTGGTTAAAAGTGCAAAAGTACTTCGAACTTTCAGAAATTCAGGTCATCACACGTCAGCTACAAGCATGTTGTCTGATATATGGTTTGCTAGCTTGTCATTACAAAGGTTACAAACGGACTCTAATAACTGCGTCATGACCTACTTGAACTTTACAACTTCTTACACGGACTGGAAATTTGAATGGAAAAGTACGACTTTCAGATAAGTTAAACTTAACCGACTAGTAAAGGTTGTTTTGTACTGTCCTAAAGGCTTACAATTTCTGGTAGAAATTCGTATTTTATCGGATAAATTTCACAGGTCAACAAGTTTAGTGTACTATTGTGATCTTCAATTAAGACGTCCGTGTCATTTACGCATTCGAAATGAACAAGGGCTTAGGGTGCAGGGAGTTTTGGGTCGTCCAACGTGAAGACGTAAATGATCTGGCGTATGCTCGTCTTTTTTACGGTCGGTGATCTATACGTTGATCCCGTACTTAAAGGATAACTCTTCCATACGATCATATACCTCATTTGTGAGCGGATTCTATTTGCTACTTGTATTCTAGGACATGTCGAGAATATTCACAAACATCTCTGCTGACAGGAATGAGTATCAAGTTTCAGCTTCAATCTTGATATGTTTGTAACACCTCTACTTGACAATAATAGTATTTCTGAGCTTACTCAATAAATGACATACTATTCGGTTCAATATGTAGCTTTTATTAGGTAGTAACTTTATGGGGTCACATTCTAAGTTACGATCACCACGATACCATCCTGAGAGAAATGCCCTGTGTAAAGGTGCAGAGTAGTGGTTTATCATTATTGCGGCTATTGTTCTTTTATGTACGTGTCTACACGTCCTAACATTGTATTATCGATTTCACTGAGCATCGTGTGAAGGTTAACCAGGTGCTATATCAGACACTTCTGGACTTATCGGCTGAGATGATTCATAATAGTTATTAGTAATCAACATCATCAAAACCAGAATTATACAAGCAGGGCTGCTTTTTAAACCTGCGACAGCACGGTTATATCGCGACACGTTTTTTCAGTTTAATCGATAAGCCTTATCAGCTTGAGTAACGGAGTAAGTTTCACTGATTTTGTAAATGTACAGTATAGTAGAATAACACACCTTACTCTGATAAGCTCATGGTCATGATCGAAAAAAATAATACTATGAGTAATTATGCTTGACGTTTTTGTGGCGCGTCTAGACTTCATCGCACCTCGAAAATGTCACTCGTTATTAAACGTAATTATTTAATTTAAAGTTTGCTTCGAATGCGGTTACTTTGACTTAGATACAAGTAATATTCGGTATTGAAAAAGCTGGAAAAACTTGTATTTACTACTAACTTTCTATTTACTAGTAACCGCGCATAGACTTCAGCAACCGCTAAGCTGCTAAAACAATTTTGTTTAATTTATCGGCATAATGCATAACCGTGCGAGATAAGAGCTCCTTTAATGTGTGCCAATCGGTACCCAGGAAGCACGATTCAGGTAACGCCACCGCTGTTTGTACCACTTACCCTAAGTGGAAGCGTACGGCACTTATATTAAAATGTGACTATTTCAAATCGTCTGTTTCAATTTATAACTTCGCCTGGACCGGTCATTATTTAAATTCGATCCTAATTGTATTTTTTATTCTTTGCATAGAATACACATTTTTTTTATTTTAAAATGGGGAAATTTTTTGCGGCGTGGACTTTTCTTGCTTTACTTCTAGCAATGCTGCCTTGTCAGATTCTTGCAGCTGCTGTGACAAAGGATGTACCAAAAACCAGAGATGATTGTTGGGACGGTGATGAGTACGATTGGGATTGCGATGATCTGAAGGAAGCTGGTAAATTAGCGTATGTCTGAAACAATACTTATCTATTTTAAGTTTAGGCGATCAAACAGACGAAATTCAAAATTAAGTTTTGTACATTTTCTGATTACAGGGCTGGCGTTATTGTTGCAATCGTGATCGGAATACTTATATTTTTTATTGGTATACTTATTCTACTCTGTTTCTGTTGTGCCTGCTGCTGTTTTGCGGGACGAAAAAGCAAAAATCCCGGAGCTGTTCATAACCGTAAGTCTTCTTGGCTTATTCTTCTAAGTATATTGTACCTAACCAGGCATCTAAGCAGTTTATATATAGGTATTCAAGTAAATATTTTATTTAGCTTACTTGTTCCTAACCTTGATAATTATTTTAAAAACAATTTCCATAAGTGTGATTAAACAGGAAATATAAATTTAAAACTAATTTCAGTATAAAATATCACTAAGTGTTGGATTCTCATAATTTCAGACGTGCACAATCATACACAAGCTCCGGCATATCCCCAACAAACACAACCTGGAGTAGGTGTGTATGCTAGCGGTCCACCATATCCACAACAGGGACAATATCCACCACAACAGCCCATGTCAAATCAAGGCTATTACGGAAATCAAGGCTACTATGGTAATCCCGGAGCAAACCCTGCAGCAGCACCTGGAACATCTAATAATGTGCCACCGTATCCAACAAACTAATGAATAACTAATCTGTATAAGTGTACTTTACATTTACTTTTTTGATAGTTTTAAGATTCATCACATTTTTAATAAAATACTCGTGTAACTAATTTGTCTAACATGTTTATTACTGAAGGAAAAGAGCTGGAAGTTTTGATAATAAACAAAACATAATTTGGTAAAAATTAAGGATTGTTCAACTTTGACCAATCTTAACTTACCATGAGCTAAACTGAATACAGATGATGATTTGCTCAATATTTGTCCGTACAAACCAGCATTTGTCATCAATAGCTGAAAAGCAATTAAAACGAAGGTTTGTATTCTACAGAAAATGCACGATTTAAAAAAAAATAAATCAGATCAACTTAGTTGATATTTGTCAATCTGAGATAAATAATTCCTAAATCAACAATCATTATCACCAAAGCATACGCACACTAAAACTCCGAACATATATTTTGACGGCCGTAACGGACTTAAATGCCCTTTTTGGATTTCTTGCCAATACCATGTTGTACCTCAAAAGTTCTAAAACTATAGATTTCACTATGACTATTGAATTGAAATAGTTTTTCAGAATATGCCTACACGTTAGCATTTCTTGCAAATTACCTGACGCTTTCCGAAACAAACAAGCAAATTGTCCGCAGTAATTAGGTTAGCGAAAAAATTTGGACGTCCAAATTGTAATTGCATGACATGCTAGAGCTAGACATTGCCTGTAGAAGGTAACAGGAGCTGCTTGGAAGAAAATAGTATTCCGGATTACAGCGCTCGACTATACATATATTATTTATTTTTAACATAGTTATAGTTTAAATATTTTGTCTTGTTGGGTCATTCAAGCCACCAACAAAATAGAAATACACATTCCAATTTATGACTACTAAACTCTTGATTCCAAATCAAGCCGAATTTGTCATACTATATTATTAGCAATACTGCTGTAACAATAAGTTCTCGACCAAATTCATATTAGCACATTGTTTGTTTATCAGCCTAATTCATTGATAAGCGATATCTTTTGATTTGAGTGATTTGTCGCCTTTCAACTGGTAATATTCAATATGTCCAGTTAGTAGTCATAGTCAATAACTGATGCTGATATACCCAGACGTCAAACCTGATTCATCGTTGACGTATGGTCGGACGCTGATCGACCGTGTTCATTAACATTAAAGAACGAGTGCGCCGCTATGAACTTGTCTATTCAGATTTAGGATTGCCAGTGAACCGTAAATCAGTTTGTAACTCACGCTATTATATTTTAATTACCGAGTTGTAGTATTTATTAGTTTTAACTTTAAATGGGGAAACCTGTTCTATCATGGACTCTATTACTGTTAGTACTAGTAACCTTTCCAAATCAGCTCGTTGCAGCTGCTGCCACGGAAAATTCAGTAAAGGATTTTGAATGTGATTACTACAACGGCGAATTGAACTGTAGTAAAACCAGAGACCTTGCGTACGTTTATCACATATTCAAAACTGATTCATAAAAGGGTAGCAATGCAAATGACACTGTTCTGTTTTAAAATAACTTTCTTTTTGAATGTTCAGCGTGGGTGTAATCATTGCCATCGTCGTTGGATTACTGATATTCCTCATTGGAGTTATTGTTCTAATATGCTTCTGTTGTGCCTGCTGCTGTTTTGCGGGACGAAAAAATAAAAGTCCAGGAGCAGTCCATACTACACGTAAGCCATAGCGTTCTTCTAAAGTAAAGCATATGGTGTTTTTGGGTTTTGAATTTAATAATTAAAGTATGCTACAATTACACGACATGTATTTGATTAATTATTTCGTATTTCTATAATTACAGATGTGCATAATCAGACACAACCTGCCTCAGTATATCCCCAACAATCCGCACCCGGAGTAGTTGTATATGCTGGTGCTGGCGGACAGCCATACCCACCTCAGGGACAATACTACCCACCACAACAGCCTGCGTCAAATCAGGGCTACTACGGAAATCAAGGTTATTACGGAAATGTGGGAGCTAACCCAGCAGCAGCACCTGGAACAGCGGACTACCAGAAACCATATCCAACAAATTAAATTTAAGTAACCATTCCTAGCAAAAATAAATTTGAAGTTATCGGAACCATTTTAAATTAACCAAGCTTAAAATGTTACCTATCCATATTTACCATCTTCAAGTCAATGCAGTCAGAATTAACTTGCAGCCTGGAAATTCTGAAATGCAGGTTATATAAGGACTAATAGGACATTACAGTGAAGAACCAGGTTACTTCAGTAATATAATATAGGTAGGTAACGTTTGCACAATTTAATATCCATACTACTTCTAACTTCACAGCTTATCTAGCCGCGTCTTAGTGGTAATCGGAGCTGATAATTTTTATGACCTAACCCCGCCATACGTTAGTTTAGTAGGGTAAAATATGTGCGAACGTGAGATAAAAACAGTTTCGACACGAAACGTTAGTTGGTTCTAATTGTAATCGTCGATTCCCTTATCATTTCAGAAAACAGGGATTACAAGCAACAGAATTTAGAATCAATTCCGTATAGACGCACGTTAACCTTATATTGTACTTTGCTTGATGCATAACCACCCAGGTTAAACATGACACATGACCTCAGTGGCCTGGCATCGGACAAGCCGGTAAATCTTACAATTCGAGCCGTATTTTTTTTACCTTCGAGGACAATCTTATGTATCGAATTTTTTGTTAATATGAGTGAGGTTCGGTTAATTTCCTCCAAAATGGCCTTCGGGCACTTCGAGCAACTTAACCTAACCTAATCACAATTAAAAAAAAATATCTGCGCCCGTTCTCCTAACCTAACCTGACTTTGGATAGGTCTGGATTGACCGCTCCTGTAAAAAAAAGACGGCTCGAATTGAAAGATTTACTGTCCATTCAGTTTCACAAGACTGTGCAGCGTTGTTGCATAATATTTATGTGCATTATTGACCCAAGTCAAATTGTCGATTCAAGTTTTAGTTGGTAAAACTTGATCCGCACAATATTTATGTATGCTACATACAAGATTTTGGATTGCCCGAATGACACAGTAGTATTCTAAAAAGCTGTCAACACTGAATTGGCGATATTATGCGCGCGTGTAGTAAGGTCACAGCGGAAAACCCCCAGGTTACAAGACAAGAGGTCAAAGGGGCCAGCGATGGCGGTGCAGTAATGGCTAGAATCTATGCACAAAGCAAGTGCAAGTACTAGTATACTAGGTAGGTACCTACAAGTATGCAAGCAACTCGAAAATCGTACAATATTATCGTGAAGATTCCGAAGATGGCCAGGCCAGGGCCAAATTTCAAATTTGGACCTCCCATACCGATCCATAGTTTGAGATCCGCCATATTTCATTAGTCAGAATAAATTCGAGTAATGTTTTAACTTTTCTGAGAAAAAAATACTTTAGATGGACGAACCAAAATTATTTCTTGTTAAAATATCAAGAGAAATGCGTATTTAATTTGTTAAATCGATTTTAAATGTTAGATCTCAATAAAAAATGTGCGCCAGGTTTATATGTAATAAATGCTATTTAAAGTACATTTGAATGTAATTGCTATTTAAGCGTGAGTCCAGACCAGATATACAGTTGGTATTCTCATTTCGAAAAATGTTTCTTAGATGCTTTTAAGTAAGATACCCACCTTTATTATTAGTCTTGCAAACCCTAACACACGGTTCCGGTCAATTCTTAATAGCTAAGCAGCAGTCTCTTCTTTACTCAGCTGTGTGAACTAAAACACGCACTATAAACTTCTGGCGCAGACCACTGTGGAGCGTTATATCTGGAGACACGGTAATTTTCGAAATTATTACGCTATTTCCATTGGGTTGCTGTTGGAATCCTTCTTGCTCACCCAGAAATATCAATGATACACCACACCGGTTGGTTTAACACATCCCAGAGTTTCTTCGGTTACGTTTGATGAACACTAATAGATTTACATTGGATGATGTAAAATCTATTAATATTCGCACCACTAGTTAGGCAGCAGTAATACTTCGAATTTATTTGGAATTTGATAAGCGGTAGAATTTGTAGCGGATCAAGTGTCATTATATAAACAATAGCCTCTATGTACATATATCGATAATCCTAATGAATGGAGCACGTTTTCAGTCATAATTATGTATTCGCATTGTACAATTATAAATACACCAATAAAATCAGAAACAGACTATGGCTCAAACGTTTTGATTCTTTCACGAAATGGTTGGTCGGTTTATGAATCTCACTTGATCAATCTGTCAGGATTTAATATTTCTTGTCTGTTGCTGAACGTGTATCGCTGACATACATAACGTATTCGTGTCGATCTGCTAATGTGAGTTTTCCGTAATTTTCATATAAAATGCAAAGTTTGCTGGTTGTCTAACCACATTCAGATCCATCTGAACTTTAAGCTTCAACTAGGTTGTAATCACGTTTCGTTGGGTTTAATTAGAAATTTTATTTCAATTAAAATGGGAAAAATCTTATTCTCACTACTCGTGTTAGGTCTAGTAGTTCTTCCAGAACAGCTCACAGCTGCCGTTTCAACAAAGGGTTCACGAGAAAACCTTGACTGTAAATGGGAGAACAACGAATTGATCTGCGACGGAGACAGGGTTGAGGATGCTAAGAATCTCGCGTACGTAAAATACATAAATATCCAATTTATGTATTTCAAGTCTTATCTGAATCTTCAAAGTGTAATCCTACTTTTAGCCTAACCAATTTATGTTTGTAACTATTAATTTTGTGATTTCAGGGTCGGCATTATTGTTGCTATCATTGTTGGAGTAGTTGTATTTGTGGTTCTAATAATTGTTCTAATCTGTTTCTGCTGTGCCTGCTGCTGTTTTGCTGGACGGAAGAACAAGACCCCATGAATTGTTCACACAAGTAAGTCATACCCTAAACAATGAGATATTATTTATAGGGAAATATATAAACGTGCAATGAAAAAATAGAATATGCTATGAAAAAGAAGACTTGTGCAATAAGTCTGGATGGCAGTAAATTTGATTTTAGTCAGGTTAGGTTAGGTTAAAACGTTAGCGGACGAGATTGATCCGTTCTACAGGTT
>JAQFYT010001379.1:0-16774 GCA_034694925.1 Ceratophysella denticulata
CGAGCAACTAACTCTTCTGCGCATGTGGTTCGCCCCTCCTTCTGTTTGAGAGAATCCTCTATCCCGGAGTCCTGTATTCGTTGGTAAAGACTTCTGTTTAACGTGTTGAACTTGAACTTGATTTTACAGGCGAATCTGCTGTTGATTTCGACTGGAGTGATCCTGCATCAGCACTCGCATCCAAACTACCGGATGATGAATTGAAATTGGATTGGGATGATGATGAGGCTGAAGAGGAAATTGAGGAAATTGAGCCGGACAAAGGAAAACTAAAAGCACAGAAAAGTATTCTCACAAAAACATTTTCAAAGGAAGCAAGTTTCGCTGGTGAGGAAATTGAAGAGGAAGAAGAAAGTCTCAATAATCCTCATACTATGATCTCAACGGAACTCAAACTCGCTTCATGCCTCAAGCTCATGTGTGAGGAATTGGCCAATATGGTTGGGCAGATTGAAGGAACCGAACTCAGACTTCACTTGTATGCCTGGTTAGAGAAACAAGTGCCGACTCTCCAGGAATTAGCGCGATACAAGAGTGATGACGATGATTTGACTCAGGAAGAATGGAACGTCCGGGAAAGGTATGATCACATATCAAATGATGTGTTCTGCGACTGAAATTCATCCGAAATTCGTTTTATGAATCTTTGATTTAGAAGCATGACTCCAAGACTGGATGCACAAGGAGCTGGACTACACGATATTCTGCTTTCTGAAAAATTAGATTTAGAATGGAAAATGGGAGTTTTATCAAGGAGAAGCAGATGGCTTCGAGCGAATCGACATTTGCTAGCAACTCTTTTAGCATTTGCCAGGCTTCATGCACATTCCTTGGCCCCAGTTCATATTGAACTTGTATTCCTGTTGGATGAATTGCAAAAGGAAAAGTCAAGGTAATTGGATATTGGATAAGCTTTTGATTTTGCAACATATTTTAACCATAGAGGGGCAACTGCCCTACTGCCCTATTCAACACGTCCAGCACTCTAAAACCTACTGCCCTACAGTTCTATTCTGTAC
The DNA here is from genome assembly GCA_034694925.1 of Ceratophysella denticulata. Taxonomy (NCBI): domain Eukaryota; kingdom Metazoa; phylum Arthropoda; class Collembola; order Poduromorpha; family Hypogastruridae; genus Ceratophysella; species Ceratophysella denticulata. The sequence continues at coordinate 1,020 of JAQFYT010001379.1, forward strand.
TCAGCACTGTCCGACGTACTGCCCTACAGCCCTACTCAGTAGGGCGAAGTAGGGCGCCCTTTTTGGCCCTACACTGTCCTAGTAGGGTAGGACAACTTGTCCCTCTATGGTTTTGTCATTCAAATTAATACTTTTACCGGAATATTCTTTCAGTGGTACTGGCCCGTCACTTCTCTCTCCACTTCCACTTCTCCATTCCGAATTCCCACTTCTCTCCGCAGTGGCGAATCCGAACAAGGCTGCTGTTTCCTTCATTCTATCTTCAGCTCGCGATATTCTTCAAACTGTCGCTGAGCTCATTGCCGTTCCAGTTATTCAGGTAGAGAAATTACAAGAAGAATCCAATCGGGCTAACTTAGCCAATCAAGGTGGAGGTGACGAAACTTCTCACGAGAATTCTGTCCGTGACTCTGAGATCATGCCCAACGGAAGTCGTTCCAATGAAAGTGAAAAAGAGAAAGGTGACGATGACACCTTACATGGAGAACAAGAAGAGAATGAGGAGTTGGAATCAGGAGATTTTACAAGTATCAAGAGTAAAGGAAAGTCCAAGGAGGAAGAGGGCGACATTGTTGTTCAGGAAGAGTTGAGTGCTGTTGTTTGTGATTGGAGGCTGGTTGTGGTTTTGAGAGATTCTGGAATTGCACTCTCTTCAAGTCTCTTCCAATCGTTGAGTGATTCTGAGGGGAATGAAAATACGAGATTGGATGTAGGAGTTCAGTTGTTGTATACACAACGGAGACGACGATGGAGCAGTGTTGGGATTGATGGTCAGTCGAGTGGTCAGGTCATTTCTACTCCGGAGCGGTGGCCAGGTAAGGATAATGGATATGTTACGGTTCGGATATAATCTTGGTTCAGTTATAACCGAACCGGCTTGTATAAAAATTTTTATACGATTTTCGCCAATTAAGTACCATTAATCAAGCGAATTCGAAGTTGATAATTATTGGATCTGAACCGGAATTTAGCGTTTTTTTCAATGGTGTAATTAGTTCTAAGCTCAGAATATTTTTTGCCTCTGAAAATGTCAAATGACTCTGACGCGTCTTGGAGTGTTTCCAATTAATGGGGAATTTGACAATGCTGTAGTAGGTTAGCAATGTTAATGAGTGCACCATTAGAAAGAGCGCTAAATTCTGGTCCAGATTCCATAATTAACGAATTCGGATTAGCTTGACTAATCCGGATAATGGTGTTTAATTGGCCAAAACTGCCTTCAATATTATATACGAACCGGCTCGGTTATAACAGAACCAAGATTATATCCGAACCGTAACTTATTTAATATTTGCTCCTGTAGTGTGACCCATGTAAAAAAAATGTTATGTTTTTACTTCCAGGTGTCGCAATTCTTCGCGGAATGCTCTCTCGAGAAGAGGATGCTGATAGTCCGAAATTGAAATTTTTACTTGTTGAATGTTATGGAGCTGTTTTTGCAAGTTTATTTGTTCATTCCTTGGCTGTCTGTGATTCCAAGGCTGTGTATAGAATTCTTGCAAAGAAAATTGATGCAGCAGCCTTTGCAAGTATTTTCGGAGGTGGTTGTAAACGACAGGTCAAGATGTCCACTATGCATCAACTCCATGTAAGTATTCAAATATCTGTCAGACTACAAGCTGGAAGCTGTTAGTACATATTGTACCGTTGTTTTCTTTTACAGCCTCAGAGTCAGAGCTCATCTTCAGAAAAGGATGGTGGTGACACTTCCCCGTCGTCAGTTTGGGCAACTTTGGCTGGACTGAATAAAGCCAGAATAAAATTCAATATGAAGTTATTGGGACAGCAATTTAATATTAATAGTCCGAGAACTCCGGCCACGCCCAACTTACCCAAGGTATTTCGCTTTGCTTTCCTAACTTATCTTTCTTTCGGTCATTTCTTACAACGGCAGTATTTACAATCTTATAAATATTTCATTGTAGGAGGAACGCCCGACGTTCCGTGAGAAATTCGTACCACCGGAAATGTCCATTTATTCTTACCTAATGTCCAAACCGAAGCCGCGTTCAGATGAGTCTGATGGGAAGTTGATTTTCCTGGACTCAGATGATGAAGAGGAAGATGTGAACGAAGCCGAAGATGAGGAAGATGACGAAGATTATTGGGATACAAAATCTTCATCCAAAATCAAACCAAGTGAAAACAAAGAAGATGAACCGTTCTCGTATTCCTGGCGTCTCATGAGATTAGCAGCTGTGAAATTGGCTAAAGCAGAGCTGAAAAGAATTGTAAATATTGCTGGAATTGAGATGTCAGGTATGAATTTCTACTTCCAAATACAAATAAGTTTGCGATAGGACTCGAATTGTCTTTTATTTGGTCGTGGCATCTATTATTTTAGAATTGAGTCATATAAGTCCGTACTTGGACGGAGTCATTCGTGTCCTCAGTGTTTGGGAAGTCCGAATTTTTAAGGAATTGGAAAGACGTGCACCACCCCCAGTAAATTATCTTCAAAACGCAGCCGTGGAAAGTGTTACCGGTCCACCTATACACAAATACCGGGCTTTGCTGGAACCAACGAATACGCCTTTTCCGTAAGTTTAACTATCGTTTGCGAATTTAAGATTTATCGAAATCGAAACTAAGAATTTTATAATTCTTTTCAGACTAAAGAAAACCAGTTTTGGACAACGAAGGCTTTGGAATCACTTAGTCCGTGAAGACATTGTACAAGACTTGTTCATTCGTTTCATCTTTGGAAAGAAAAGACCAGATGACACCATGTCAGTTTCACTCTGGGACACGAGTCTGGATAACAAAACTAAAGGAAAAGATGAGAGAGATGGAGAGCCTGATTCGGAAGATGACAATTCACCTGTTGGCCCAGTTCGAATTGTACATAAAGAGCATGAGTCCATTTCAGCATTTTGTATCAATCAAGCAAAACCTGGTCTCCTGGCCGTGTCAACACCGAAAGAAATTCAGGAATTGGATGTTGGTGTCCTGTTGGATATGGAGTCTTGGAAGTTTGAAGATCAGTTCGAGTTTGATCTACTCAATCTGTACAAGTAAGTTTATCACTCGCACTTGCTAATACGTTAGCGTGTACGTTCCAATTCCAGATTGTTAACAAAAACTATTATTTTTGTAGGGATCCCGAAACGCTGTCAACGTCTTCGTATTTGGTAGTTCAAAGTCCCTCGGATCGATCAATAGTATCCAATTTAGACAAACCACCTAAAGGCTGTCATTCTTTGGTAAGTTTTTTTGTATATACATGTGATTGTTGAATATTGACTTGGCAGTGATAAAATCGTGTTCGTATCTCATGTCCTTATGTATTGTTCTGATTACTGTAACTCACTCACATTGCTTACCATATGCAAACGACTCAACATAAAGATAAAGGGACTGAATTTCCCTGGATGTACGAATCCATCATTTGTACAATATGTCATGGAACGGTCTCGACGATTCCTTGTTCCGGTGAGATCAATATCCAGGAGTTCTCACTGTGTTCAGTTTATTTTCTTCGTTTTATTTTATTTTTGCTTCAATTAAGTTTGGATTGTGAAAAAACCACCTTCCGATTTGAAAATTTTGAAATATGCATGGGAGAAAGTTGACGGTGAAAGTTTGCTTTCTCTTTTTATTTTAATTCCCAAATATTTTCCCCCCTTCTTGCGGTTTTTATCTTTAAGTTGAGGTTATGTTGTAGTTTGGTGCGGATTCGGTTTGTTTTACGTGTTGCTGATTTGTGTCTCGTGTCTTTTGTGACCTTTTGTAATAGCATCTTCGTGTATTCATAGATATTGAAGCACAGAGTTGACGGTGTTCGACGGATGGCTTCTCATTCAGCTCTGCCGTTATGTAAGCAACGATTATCACGATAAACCTTACTGGAAGTGCCTTATCCTACGAATAGACGTAATTTAAATTACATGTTTTCTCCAGATCTGTCCGGTAGTCAGGATGGTTCTGTTAGACTTTGGGAATTCTCTCATGCCCAACCGGTATCTGTTCCACGCCCGTCCGGAACATTTGCCAAAGTCAGTCGAATTCGATTTCATCGAAGTAAATTTGGTGTGTCGGATGGTAAGCCATATTTTTTTGAGCGTAGAAATTCAATGTAATAATGCTACTGCTAATGCTAATTACTCAATGTTGAATATCAGGGGATGGAAGATTAAGCCTTTGGCAGATTGGTGCAAATCCACGACCATACTACGTAAGTAATTTTTTTTTAAAGTTTTGAAATGCTGTATCATGACAGGCATTAGTGTTCCAAAAATGGTGATTAGATGATACTATGTCTAAATTAGAATTTTAAGCTTATCTGGGTACTGGCTTAATATTCATTGTGTAATTGTAATTACGTCCTTCCAGACGGTTCAATGTCATACGAAGCAAACGAGTGACTTCGTTTTTCTGGGGAGCTCGAGCCTAATTGCAAGTGCTGGGATGAGCACGGACTCCAAGAACGTTGCCATGTGGGACACTCTGATGCCCATGAAGAAAGCTCAGATTGCTTCATTCAGCTGTCACGAGCAGGTGAGTTGACTTGTCGCAGCCTTCCGAATTATATTATGCAATTAAAATGTAAATATGCATCGGAAATTATATAGTGTCGCATGACCCAACAGCACGCTTCAATTAACATTCAATGTGCACGTCTTCATTGTTTACGTATGATTATTTTAAGCAAGCGTGCCGAATTGGTTAGATTAGCATTCGCACATTGTATGTTCATACCTACAATTAAGAACAAGTTAATTTTATATTCGCATTTGCTAAACCGCTCCTTGAATGAATAGGGCTGCGTGGCACTCGCCTATGCTGAAGAACATCAATGCCTGATCTCCGCCGGGAAGAAAGGAGCAATCTGCATTTGGGATGTGAGACAACGTGCTCTGCGTCATCGGTTTCAAGGTACAGAACCCAATGGATTTTTTTACCCTTTCATAAATCCTCATAAAACAACATTCTTCTATGATGCCCACTTGATTTCCAGCGTAGTATGTACTGAAGTGAAGTGAGTGACATCCTACGAAGAATGTTAGTAGTCAATTTATTTAATTTTTTTCATCCCACAACCAACCCCACGAACGTAAACGTAGGTAGTGGTTTGGTTTCGTCTAATATATTCCATTTGCGTCACCACTGATCAGCTCTATACTTCGGTTCACTCTCCGGCTATAGGGAATTCAATGGTTTATTATTCCAAAGAGATTTCAGTTTACCTTTCTGCTTCGGCTTTTGTAAAGGCATGGGCCTTGTTAACGATAACAGATTTGACCTTCTTGGTTATTTCTGTATATGCTACGGCTTCAGGGATGAAATACATCTGGAGCTCTTTGTTCCATCTCGAAATGACAGCCAATGTTTATCGAATTTTGAACATTTACCGAATTTGTTTTTGTCACCGCACATTATGCCAATATTTAAGTTTGGAGTTCGATAAGATGACCGTCAAATAGCATAATCCATCTTGTATATTTCTTTCAGGTCACGAAACAGCAATTAAGTGTATGGCCCTAGATCCAGCCGAAGAATTTTTCTGTACTGGTTCCGCAGACGGAGATATACGAGTTTGGGATTTTTCAGGAAAATCACGTGCAACTTTTCCTGGTGAACATTCCCGATCCGGATTTTTTAAAAATATTCCTGGTCAAGGTGTGACCCAACTCTCCATGGATGCCTCACGGCGCCTATTTTCCTGCGGGGCAGACGGGTCAGTCAAAATCCGCGTTCTGTATGATCGCATGGATGGAAATTAAGACGGTCCGTGAGTGAAAAGGTACTTAAGACCTCCTGTCCATCTTCCTGAGTTGAGTAAACGCAATTTACATTGGAAATTTTTGTAAATCCAAACAGCATTCCCTTCCTACAACTCATTAGAGTTGTAAATTGTAAATACTTACATTAGTGTGCTAATAGGTAGAGTGGATACGCAGTAGTCAAATCCGCGTCTCCCACCCTCGTTGGTGGAGGGAGTTACAGAGTCATTGTTGTTAAATGATTCTGAAAATATTAAAATTATTACAAGACGTGCAAATTGAAAAATATAGTAGTATTGTATAGAGACAGTTATTTAGTCAAGTCATTAGTTGAAGTGTTGAAGGAACAGATTATTAAAAATATGCATTATGTAAGGACTCCCCAGCGATTTCTCGGAACAGAGTATGATGCCTCGATATATACTTTAGTATTTGTTTTTCGTTGACCTATGACTCGCAGTAATAAATCGTTCCATAGATATTTTTATTTGGTTTTGGACTGAAGTAGCTTTTGTATTATTTACATGTTTTTTTTGCATTTTTGGACTCTGGTTTGCTTTCACCCTTCACCTAAATTATCCCATGCAACTTTTCCCCAATAAAAGAAATGACGTGATTCGGAAATACCAGAACAAAAAGGAGCTTCAGAATTATCGAATGTCATAAATCATAATCATCGAAAAGCTAATTTCCCCAAATATTCCAAATACACACTGCACACACCTGATAACCTTATATTCTTGAAGACAATAATTTGGGTGAAGTCACGGTAGCTCTATTACCAATTATAACCTTATTTGTAATTGTAAGATTTCATGGAATTCTCTAATGCGTCGTCGGGGTTTCTCATTCCATTATGGCAGTAAGCTACTGGTTGGCTCTGGATAATGTGTGCTGTACTACCAGCATAATAATTTAAGCATATTTGCATGTATGGCTCATACTCCTACCTATTTGCTAGTGCTATTATTAGTCTGAACATTGAACTGCATAATGCATCGTCGTATGAAGCAATAATTCATAATCCATGACGGTATCTGACGTAGCACGTGCAAGGCGTGCAATTATTCCTTTCTTTTTGTAATCAAAACCCGACCACAGTGTCAAAAATTTTGCATCTGCTGAACGGACAGGTTTGAATTAATGACTTTTTACTGGAACGTGGTATCATAATTTTAGCTCTATTCATTTCCTATCTGTCATTTGTAATTCACATCTCAATTCAGACTGTTGTTACTTTGTTAAACGAAATTACATTGAGAATTGGATTGATGAATTGAGCGTTAAATGACGTTTCATTCTGGCAGCATATTGACAGTCGTATGGATGTCGGATTATTACTGGAAATTGAAATTCATTTTTGCTTTATAATACGGAATAAATTCAAATTCAAAGACTTTGGCAGTTATGTCACGTTATTACGATTTAGAATCAATTCAACTGCTAAATAACGCTGAGTTTAATATCAATAGAAACATCTTTAAGTTGGTTGACGCTTAATTGAATTTCCTGTCCTTCATTCGTCTCGTCTTCCTTTCTCTAATTAACCTCAATTCATTTGCTATTTTACTCAAGTTGAATCTACTGTAAATTGAAACTTTGAAACCTCAGCATTTGCGTCACACTTTGTCACTTGCCTGGTCTATGGGGTCTAAGGGCACCCAAACGTGCCGAAGAGCGGTTTCACATTACTTTCGTGCGTCATTCTCATTAAATCTTTCATTCAGAACCTCCGTGCTTGTGGTCGGATAGGATTATGATGGAACGCTTAGGGTTGACATTTTGACAGGTTTTAATTTTTGAGTTTTTTAGCATGCTTCAAGCTTCACACGTGATAGGATTATTATAATCAGTTTATTTAAGAATTTTCTCCGCTTGTGTAATGGTTAATTGCAATGGGACAAATTGGCGAAAAAAAATGCCACGTGAAATAGCGTTATAGCCTTCAGATTAATTAAATGCGTGTAAAATTGTATTCAATATACATATGGTTATGGTCCCTGGAAGCCTTAGAAAATCCACTGTAAAACCCCGCAGCCAGGAGAATACAGTTATTAGGGCATTTCTAAGACTTCCAAGAATAAACCTTGTAGTTTAATATACCAGGAATATATAGAAACTATAAATTATAGGTTTAGTGAAGTCAAGGAAAAGTTATTTATCTGTCCTTATGTGTGAACAAATGAACTTGTGGTTTGAGATCGTTGGGAATTAAATGGCTCTGACGTCAATGGGGTTGACCATACTCAAGATAATACAATTAGCGTGTCATTAATTAAGGGAACGTGTGTGTCTGTTTCTCTCTGTTGTGTGCATGGGTGATAGAAAATTCTAAGCCAAGTCAGCCAATAAATGTGCGAGCGCGGCGTTACTTCTCTCTGCCTACTTGTATCTTATATGAATATTGAATATGTGTCAAGTATATATGTAGGGTTATAGCTTTAGCTTAGGGCAGGTAGCTTTGGATAAAAATCTTAATAATTTTTCTGTCTATTGTGTCATTCGTGTGGGAGTACCTAAAAAAACGTAACTGTTAACTACTCTGTACTTATCTGTATTTGCCTTAAAAAAACAACTTCATCTTACATCTTACATCTTCTTACAATGAAATTATTATGTGTATAATGGTTATTTATGTGAGTTCTTCTGTCTCCTGTTGTTTCCTATTTAATACTAGAGATTTACCCAGGAAAAAAAACTGGTTTTGTCCTATACTGAATTCGGTTTATTACGAATATTTCCTGTTGCAGTCAAGGGAAATTACCCGTAAAGAATGGGCGGAAGTATGCCAAATTCTGTTTGGGACAAGGTCGGTTGTTGGCTTCTATCATAGGGCAGATTCCAGTACATCTTCGTAACAGTAGAATTTAGTAATGTCAATTGTCTATGTGTCATATAGTGAACATTCCGAACTTTTATTAAACTTTCCCCATGTGTGTAAATCAAACATTCCACATCCTTGTTTATCTATGACGAAACTATACCCTGAATGAATTCCAGGAAATTGACGAAAGCTCTTGAGCAAATATTATTGAGCATCAGAGAGTTAAAATTAGAGTAGGTACTTAGTAATTTTGTAGATTTAGTTTAGGTTATACTTTACTAAAACTACTATTACGTACGTACTTACGGTATTTGAACGATAACCAAAAAAGGAGCTAATAACTGCAAATGTATATGTATTCACTCTAATCTGAAAGTACATGTAAACAAATGATGCTGATGAACCGTGGAGCGCGAGCGGAGCAAAGGGGTGATGGATGATAAGTTAAGTATATTATTACTGAAAGTAAAAGTGTTTTTGTGTGATTAAAATGGTTTATTTGGTCGAGCAGAAGTACAAAAGCTTTAGTTGAGGCCTTAGGCCGCTCTATAATCTCTATTCTAATGCGTGTCTGTAATATATGTAGGAGTTTAATCTAAATCCTTTAAAAAAACATGAAAAAACTAATAAAAATCAATCGTTACTGTTATCTTGATGACTTAATTCTGGAGTGCAATTAGTACAAAGGTCGTTCATTAAAGGTTAATTTATTCAGCGGCACAATCCGCTCCCCACGCATAGTGCATGGTACATATAAAGGAATAGGCGTTTGCCGTTACCGGTACACGTGATTTCGTGACATTTGGCCCGATACGCTTTTAGGTACATATGCAGTTTGCGCCTTACACTTCTCTTCTGGTAAAGCATGTGCGGTCATTAATTATAATTAGGAAACTATGAATCTTGATTGCATTTCCATCAATATATAGGCGTGTCGTCATGAGCATCAGCCTGTACCGCATTCCAGGGTTATACACGTCATAATTATAAATTCTTGCCTCAATCTGTATTATATGTAATATTGAATGCTAGATTGATACCCTTATGTCCTATCGACGAATCTCTCAAGTGGTGGAGGAGAAGCTGATTTCCATCAATGTCATTGGCTTAAGGCTTTAGCCGGCTTAGCTTAGGTGGCTTAGGTGTTAGGGTCCGACCGGTCATTTGCGTAAGCCGTATAATCTCGTCCCCGAAACAAGTACATAATTAAAACCTTATGATGAACTACCTAATGTGGTTTTGGTTACATAAGCTATATGAGGCTGCATGCTCTTCGTTTGACAAACAAGTTGGTTTGGGTTCGTGCGAGCCAACTAGCCAAGCATCTATTTATTCGGCGTCAGAGCGGCGGTCAGATCACAGGTCGTGTCCAGCGTGTCCAGTGCGCTATATTGTTCTAAGCATATATATTAATTATTGTATTGTATATATTTCCCCACGCACCAAAAAACCAATAGGAACGAACGACCTTACTTGTAATACACCCAAGTTCGTCAAGTACGTTCGATTCAACATTTGCTGTACCCAGTTAGTTGCGGGGGTTGGTACAAAAAAAAAGTCGGCATAGTTTTTATTGTTATTCTATGTGATCTGTGATGCTGTTAGTAGTCAGCGTCAGTCAATGAGCGTCACAGACAGTGTCAGTGCCAAGAAGAAGGCGAGGAGCCGAGGCAGAGAAACTCACACGCTATTGTCACCTCAAATTATCCACCGCGTGGTTCGTGAAGATTCAATTGTTGACTCATTCCTCAAGAGATTTGTTATTGTCAATTGTCAGAGATATTTTTTCGCGGAAAGAAGCGTCGCGTGATTCCTGGTGTAGTGTAGTGATCTCCCCAAATATTTGCATAGTAAAATACGTTGACGTTCTAGTGAATGAGTGGACACACACCTCCGCAGCGGCTACTTCATCTTCGTCGCGTCATTTTTTTTTACATGAGTCAACGGTAAAAACAGACCCGTGAATTGTGTGGTCAAGCATATTCTAAATAGCATAAAATGCAGCTCAGTTTCTAATTGATTCTGACGGGCTTAATCCACTTAATTGACCTACACAGCGTGTTCTTCTATTTGGTATCCGAAATATTTTAGCGTCTGGCGTGGTAGCCTACAGTTTGTAGTACGCTACGATACACAGACATTAGGCATACAAACGAGTAATATACGAGTGAACGAACGGGATTCCGCGGACGGAAGTGAATAGTTCGTATATCTTCGTGTGTGTAAAATAAACTGTTATATTACTTCTCAGCCGGGAATCATTGAATGGTCACTTCAGAATTGGGAAATAGGGTGACGAAGTGCCAAGGAAGAGGCTGGCTGTTGTTCATTTGAATGCTAATTAATTGACGATTAAGAAAGTTGATCTGTTACCTGCTTTTGGTGTATATAAACATTTTGGAATATCTATTGGTGAAAAAATGGTGAAACTTTTCTTGGCAACTGCCAACGTGGGATCTGTCTGTGAAAATGTAAGTGTTATGGGTTTTTATGAAATCGTAATTTTAACCATGTATTATTCGGGTATTACCAATAATGATGCTACAAAAGGCACAATAATGGCAGATGACCTGATACGATAATACTAGCTGCTTATTCTTGAAAAACTGATTTTTGTTGACTGGCGTTGGTGTTAATATTATTAATTAGTTTTTTCTTTTTTTTAGATTGAAGTTGGTGTACCCACTTGGATCAATGAAGTGATTTCGGTAAGTGACTAAAATATGGGCTGAATATTGGATTTGTTAAATACGATAAAACTGGCACAGTTATAACAGTGCTGGCACCCGTCACAGATGTAATATTTTATACAGTTTTTGTGGATAAAATCAGTATTAATCATGCGAATATGTGTAGAAAATTGTAAATACGGTTTCCGAAGCTCAATTTCAAATTCAAATCTCTCACCAATGGTGTATTGATCATTTCACGCTCGGGGAACATGGTCAAATTTACAATTAATTAATTACATTCTCGGACTCGTTAGAGACAATCCGCCAATTTTTAGCCAGTAAACCTGAGTGCACCGTTGGAAAGAGCATTGGTTGAGTCGTGCTTTAGACACCGCAGTTACTACTATTTCTATATTCGCATGATTAATGCCAGTTTTTCTCTTAAAATTAAAACCGTATCAAATATTAAAATCTGTACCGACACGGCTATATTATAAATTATAACTGTGCCAGGGCCAGGGCCAGGATAATACATTCTATGCAACCAAAAATTCTAGGAAGCTGAGTGCAATGAACTATGAAGCTTCTGAAGATTTTCATAATTATTTAATGAAACCGGGTTTAAAAGTTTTGAAAGGACGTGTTAACTAAAGTTGTACATTATGCAGACGTTGTACTGTAACTGTATAAGTATATTGCATTTGGTTTGTTTGTATTTATTTAAGGCGTTTAATTGCTGATGGATGATTCTTTTCTGACTGCTTCATCCTCATCGAAATAGTATTTTTTGCAAGCGATTTATTTACAGCTGCACGTCAAAAATGTGTTTAGTCAGTTCTTTGATAGTTATTTAATTAAGCGCTAAATCTGACATGGTTGTTTTTTGATATGCTGATTCATAGACGGTGCAGACGCATAATCCAGACTTCGTGGCTCTTCATTTCCAGGAAACGGGGGGAAAGTACTATACAAATGGAAGCCCAGTCATTAACTCATTCTTCAGGTAAATCCTTATTAAGTCTTAATTTTATGAACAAGCATGTCAACGTCAATTACTCGATAAAATCCAGTCACGCGTCCCGCTATGTATTTTAACTTTTAACGCGTTATTAGACGGCCACGCTATTTCTGTGGGCGGTAATATACATAATAATTAACATTAATGTATCAGGACATCCGCAGGAAACTTTTGGGTGGTAGTGATATGCATGTTAGTGCACTTTAGAGCCGATCAGTTATATGCATTTAATAACCGTTTATGAAATTTTGTATAAAGTTGTGAATAGATCCAAACGCGCGTCTTGAAAAGACGAGGTACCTTGTAAATAGATAGATCCTTTGATTTCTCAAAGTATCAATTTGCATATAGGTAACTTAATATTTTCACTTGCCTTTTTATTTAATGCCTTAACCTTAGGTTAGGCCTGATGTTGAGTGTTTTTTAACATTACGTAGGATGTTATTGGACAAGGTTAAAGGACAAGGCTAGAAGTTAAATTAGCATTTTTTGTCTTACACAAAATTCATAGTACTTAGTTATACAATTAATTGGAATTATGATTATTGAGTGTCGAACTTAGGGCGGCTACTCGTAAATCATAAATGATATTGCAGCGTACACGAACCATGAAACCCTTGTACTCTGTTAAGCATACAATACATATACAATGACGTACATATAATGTAGTGTGTTTATATTACTGATGGTTAAGATTAATGGGATTTCCGGAAGGCATCCGGAAGTTAAGTAGGATTACGTTGTACCTTGCGTTCGTATCTTCCTGTTGTACCGTTTATACATGCGTGTTTCAGATAAGTATCCATCGAGCCCAATATCAAGAACGTCAACATTTTGTTATGATCTGGCGTACTCCGTATAAACGATTTCCCGTATAAAGCATTTTTTACTGATAAACGATATACGATTGCATAATTTATTAAGCTATTGATTCACGCCTCACTCACGCCCGAATTCGCTGTTTCATTAAGAATTATCGTAGTAAGTAATACAAACCTTGATGCATGATGCATCGCGAATTTTGTATAAAATAACTATATATGGATCCGCATTGTAAATTATAAACCAAATCAACTAAACTTTAACTGAATACAAAGGCGCTAATAATTATAAAGAATATCAAGTTTAATTGTTCAAGGAAATTTGAGACAATTTCTTGTTATCAAATAATATAAGGTCTGAGTAATTCGCAATCAGTCTAAGGATGTACCAAGAATCGATTTACTTTTCCAACTTTATGTACTTGGCTTTAATCACAATCGGTAGGATATCCCATATCATAAGGAGAAAAGGCTAAAAAATTCTGGATTTTTCCCTCCTCAGCGTCTTCATAAATTCATCTTATCCACGCATTCCTGAATCAATTCCATGCGCCCACCCAGAATATCACAATGCAAATCAAATCTTTCTACACGGACAACATGAATACCAATATGAAAATGACTATTCTTTCAATACTCGTGCGAGTCATCCGTGAATAACTGACGAATCAAATATAATTGTAAAATGCGTCGTATGTATAAAAAACCCACGGAGTCAGATTTCAGCAATTCTTAATGAGCAGAGCATAAGAATTTCCGTCTTTTTGTTAGAAAGTACCAATAACTCACGTCTTAATTAATCACATAATTTATCTCCTAACACTTCATGCCATTTCTTTTAAATTACTCGCTAAATCTCACTGCTTTATACAAGTAACTTAAATAACATATAAATTGAAGGACTAATATAATTTATTGCACTTTAAAATGAAATTTATCCATTTGAGTTTAGTAACCTTGTGATTCTATTAAGAGTTTTTTACGCTGATTTGACTCGGGCTCAGATTGACAGTGACAAATCTTAGATATACCCTTGAGCTAATATGTGACATGGACACAGTGCATCGTGCTTACCATGTGGCGTGGTCTGTGTCACCTCAACAGAAGCGTAATTGACATGCACTCATCCCATTCATTCATTTCATTCATTCAACTAATTCATACACAGACTTGATTTGAATTTCTGACTTCATGGTCATTCTTCTGGGGAACGTGAATCAGTTTCAAGTTCAAGATCAAGTTCCATGTTTTAATTTAGTCAAAACGAATACCTCAGATCAGATGAATAGGCGTCAGGTTTTTTAATGATTCAAGATTTTGAGTCACAGCATAGATGCAGCAATTCAGTATTTATGATTGTACAAATGTTTAAATTACTTATGCTAGGACACGTGTTGCCACCCGCTTACTGCTTTACGAACTATATGTAATTCCGTTTTACCGGCAGCTTACATAAACCATATGGGTATTATTTACGCTTGGCGTTGGACGTTTGAGAGTAGCACCCAAGAAACAGAAGAAATTGTGTTAGTTATGGCGAAAGTACTACAAATGGGTTAGGTCTATAATCGCAGAAAGTTCAAATTCGCAGCACGTTCAAAATCGCAGCCCCGTCATAAACGCAGCAGTCAAAATCGTAGCGCAATAATAAACGCAGCATTCACAATCGCAGTGGTAGTGTACAATTAAAATTAGTAAGGGCCAGTAACCTAACCTAATTATGAACCTGATATACATATTAATGGCTGATAAACCTATGTTTACAAATCAATAAACAACGTAAATACGCTGCAACACTGTACCATGAAATAACCCAAATTGAACTGGGTTAAATCTAATTAGGGTAAAACGACGAATATTGTTTGACAAATGAGCTTGTATTTATTTAGCTACCTAGTTGTAATTGGAATCTAGTAAAAGCTCATCTTCCAAACCCGCTATCGCTATTTCTGTATACATAGTTTGTATTAGGTAAATATAATTTGTACTTCTACTCCGTGCGCTTTCAAATAACTTTTGGAAGATGTGCGAATTAGTCCAGTAGTAGATAAGAAAACACGCAAGGGAGTACAGAAGTGCAGGCATGTTTCTCTGACAGGTTGTAATTAGTTGTTAGTCAAGCTCAACGAGTAGCTCTGACGTGATTAATTATTGTAATTGTAACTGCTTGTCGAACTGGATTTTTCTCCGCAGCCTTAATTATCATTTTTAATTTTTAGAAGGTATCCAAACATGTTACCACGAATACTTATTATGTAAAAATACATGTTTTGAATAATGTAATGTGTCGAATATCTAATGCCGAAGTGTTTTCGGGTCTCACAATAATCACAATGCAATAATGCCTTGTACAATTACACTAAAAAGTTATTGACACTTAAGATTGTATGTAGAAATGCTTGAGTTACTTATTAGCATCCAATAACTGTGTTGTACATTAAGTACCTACCTCTAAATCGACACCATACACAATATATATATATATATATATATAGGTGTGTTCAGAAAGGTTAAGGCCACCCAATATTTTCCGCATAACTTTTGAGCATAAATAGGTAAGTACCTGAAATTCTGCTAGGCTAATACCTACCCGATTAGCCATAAATGGTCCAATTTTTAACACATTTGGATACAAAACGTAAAAGATATGAGCCTAAACGTAAAAAAGGGGTGTTCGAAAAGGTTAAGGCCACTTTC
>JAQFYT010001380.1:0-16772 GCA_034694925.1 Ceratophysella denticulata
GTATAAAATTGCAGCGCTCAACTCTGAAATCCATTTTCCCACCCATGTTCATGTCGTGTTTGAAGCGCTATAATTCGCGCGCGCGATGGACAATCCCAATGAAACTTGGTATTTAAGCTTTACTAAAAAGACACATTCGATGTATAAAATTGCAGCGCTCAACTCTGAAATCCATTTTCCCACCCATGTTCATGTCGTGTTTGAAGCGCTATAATTCGTGCGCGCGATGGACAATCCCAATGAAACTTGGTATTTAAGCTTTACTAAAAAGACACATTCTACGTGCAAATTTTGAGCGCTCTAGACACGGTAAAAAAAATTTTGGCGGAGCGAATGTAGGGCTGGCTTCTAGCCCTATGGGCTAGGGCCAGCCCACCGGGCTAGCTTCCAGTTGCCTTTGCGTCAATATATTTAAATTCAACGCCGCAGAGAACCCGTAATTTAATGCAATATATATTTACATAATACCAATATCTTTTGTTGCAAGTGGCTTAGGTGGGGTTATGAACAAACATCACATCTTAACTTAGGTCAACAAGGCATGGTGTACCTGTAGTCTTATAAAAACCTAACGTGACCATTCTGGGCAGACACTGAAGCAGTACACAAAATCGCTATTGTTCTCGAGTATGCAACCAGCAAATGCGTGTCTGTAACTTTCTGAACTTGGCGGGATTAATTACGATTTGGCAGGAATATATAATAAAAATTACGGGTAATACCGTTCTTGCTATATCCGGCCGTTATTAACCTCGTTTCCCCCAAATTATTATTTGGTTAACCCAAGCCTGTAGCCCAAGTTTTTTCAGAATTCCCTGTAAGCCGCCTGAAGCCCAAAGGACCTTACCGGATAACGCCTGAATTTCAGGGATTTTGGGCCACTGGGGTGAAAAAAAAGTTTTGTTCTGGTTTTTTGCATCCCCTAGCAACAATAAAACATCATAAAAGTTGATTTTGAAGTTTTTATTTTTTTATATTTTTCGTAATACGCCACAAAGTGGGTATATTAGTGTTGTATATGATAGTACTATATAGCAGTAGATGAGCTCCACTCCTTACTTCAGATTCCCGCTCAAAAAAATTAAATCCCGCCGTGGGCGAAATTCGAGTTTCTTAAACGGCGGAGTCGCAGAAAGCCAAATACCATACAACGTACTTTGGGTCACTATTGTTATTGCGCATACAAAAAATCCAGAAAAACTTTGCTAGCATAGTCAAAAAAAAATCCATAGTCATAACAAATTGAAATTTTGACTCAAAGTGGAAAATATTTCGCGTAGCGTAGCTCAAGGCACAAGCCTAATGTGTGCCTTACATTCATTCGTAAGGCTTTGTATCGATGCTAATTGTAAGTAAATGATTGAATTAATTTTAATGTAATTCAAGACACAAGATAATTTAATATGAAATGAAAGACGAACTTACACAGTTTAGCCACCTTGGAAGTTAATAATTTTAGCTCTCTGTCACCTACCGGTTCTTAGCATTATGTTGTACATGTTTATGTACTCTTTGGTTTCTCTTAATGTTTGATTTAATGTAAATTACTTAATTGAATATGATTAGAGATTTTTTTCCATTTCTGAGTTAAATATTTTTTATACATAATCAAACAGTGGTTTAATTTAAACTTTGATATAGGTAATTACATTGTTTGTTATTATTTGGTGTACACAAAAATAACTTTGAGAATAAAATTTTTGTGTATATGTGTATTGTCTTGCAGAAAACAATTAGGGGACATTAGGGGACATTAGGGGACATATACCTCTGCAGTACCTAGTGGTATCCCATGCAGAAATTCCAGCATGTGACTTGTGTATGGAGGGAACCAAGAGAAATTCGAGTTTCACCTCATCATATCATTGACCATTAATCTCGAGTGTGACAAACAATTTACAAGTAACTTGCATTACCTAAGTTATAATTCGTCAATTTGAGGCTTTGAGGGATCGACGAAACGACGGCACAATAAATCTGCTCAGATGTCAGGTAAAACAAAGTAAATTAACGTTAAAATTTTGTCAAATGTCAAAGGTGTTTTTAAGCTGTAACATATATAGCGTTTAAAAGAAGAAAAAAAACAGCAGGTGGCATGGAAAAACACCACAGCAGCGGGGACAAGCAAAAAAGTAAATTATTGTTATCTATTGGTCTGCTAATGTTTAGAGTGTCCAAATTCTGACTTGGACATTCAATCAGTCAACAGTTGACAGTTGACATGCGTTCGGTGGTCCACCTTTTGAAAAAAACAATCCCCAATCCCAATTGTACATTGAACCTAGTCTGGAACCCAAGAAAAGCTCCACAGCTGACAGCGAACAACCGACGCTGGTTTTGTAACAGTAAAAATAAATTCTCAATATTTGGCATTTGTGCAATAGAATGTCAATTTCATAATTCGTTACCTAAGAGACGATCATTCATCTGTGCTGTTCAGGTTTCAAGCGATAAATCAACCGAGATGACAGTTTTGGACTAGATATTTTTAGCGTCGGGATTTCTAATTGAATATCTCTTAATTTATGTGCAAGTCGTCTGTCTGTATTAATCCAATTGTTTTGTTTAGAAATGGCGAGTAAGATTGACATTGAGAAGAAATATAAAGTTCATAAGCTGGAAGACCTCAGTACCTGGACCGACTACTTTCAAGCCAACAAGCTCAAGATTCCACGAATTGGTACATCCTAAATCTCAATTAATATAGAATGTAGACTGAGACTGATACTAGGTATTCAATTGTGATTACTGGGTTTTCTAGAGCCCGCCGTCGAAGGTGAGGTCGAAGGTGAGGCTGTGAAGAAGGCCTATGAGGCCAAGGAAGATTTCAATGGAAAAATCTCACTCTGGCGCGGGGATATTACACTCCTTGAAATTGATGTCATTACAAATGCTGCCAACAAGTCTTTACTCGGAGGTGGTGGAGGTAAATTGTTATCAGTTATATTCTAGAAAATTTGAGAAATTATATGATCAAACAGAACGGCTCTGTTTTGAATTTACACAGTGGATGGCGCTATCCATCGTGCTGCTGGTCCTGATTTGGTTGAGGAATGCAAGACTCTTGGTGGTTGTCCACCTGGGGATGCCAAAATTACAAAAGGATATAATCTGCCCTCAAAACGTGAGTGTATTTTTTGCAATTATTACCTAGCCCTTATTAGCTAGAAATAGTAAGAAAGTGATTGACCGCACTTTCAGATCGTGTATAGTTTAAAAATATTGTGTATTTCATTTGAACTTGCAGATGTAATTCATACCGTTGGACCGATTGGTGAGAAACCTGATTTGCTCAAATCTTGCTATAAAAAATCCTTGGCCTTGCTTCTCGAAAATGACCTTCGGACAATTGTAAGTATTTTAATGAGCATCTTGAATATCTGCTTAACATTAAGGTTCCGCACAGGTCAGGTTGAGGTCTGACCTGACCTGACCTGAACCTGACCTGAACTGAAAAACTCAGGTCAGGTTGAGAGATGACCTGACCTGAACTGAAAAACTCAGGTCAGGTTGAGAGATGACCTGAACCTGAGAACTTTTAAGGTCAGGTTGCGGGTTGACATGACCTGAACCTGAAATATCAGGTCAGGTTGATCGCCGACCTGACCTGAAATTTTCAGGTCGACCTATGACCTGTGCGGGACCTTACTTAACATGTGACATCTACATATGAAAATATTCTGCTAATTACTAATCATTGAATTTGTGTTTTCATAGGCATTTCCCTGTATATCTACTGGGATTTATGGTAAATTCTAATTTCTAATCTTCAGCAGTCTCAGCTGGTTGCTTAATTTAAACTGAATTCTATAATTTGAAAACTATTATTATCTCTTTTTAGGCTATCCGAATGAAGAAGCGGCTCACGTTGCTCTCCGTCAGACTCGAAAGTTTTTGGAAAAAAATTCTGAAAAGGTAATTCCATATACTTAATAAAATTAAGTTTAATTTGCTAATTTTATTTTTTCTCGCCTCAATTTCTAAATATTATAATTTGTTTTATATGCTGAATTAGGTTGATCGGATCATTTTCTGTATCTTTTTGGAAAAAGATTTGGAAATCTATGAAGAACTACTCCAGATTTACTTTCCGGTTCCGGTTCCGGTTAACGAAACTCCGAACCCAAGTACTGCTCCAGATACCCCAGCCGATGCTGCCTCTAACTAAATATTGCTTTACGTGAACATCTTGTTAATTTAATTAATTATTGGAGTCCATGGATTCTAAATCTGACGCTATACGTCCTGTCACTTCGTACTTATAAATAAATTCCATTCCAGCAGCATTCAGTATGCCCAGCTTCAAAACTTAACTACTTGCATTTGAAACTAATCATAATATTAAGAAATAGACAATAATTTCTTAGAGCGCGGCTTATTTAACAAACTTCATGTGTACTACCTTAAGCTCACGCGTCAAATAAAACTTGTAAACCAATTTTTTTACACGGACATTTGATCAGGTTTATCGAATTTATTCGTGAAGGGTCACAGAGTAAATTATAAATAGGTATACGGTGTTATTAGCCAGAGAATTATTTCATAATGGAATGAACATTATTAATTTTAAGTTGAGCCTTGTCTGAATGATTTACATGGATTGTTCAATTTTGATGAGTTCCAGAATCCCGTCTTGCATTTCCTTGACAGCCTGGAATTCAGTGAGACCGAGACGACGTTTGTTGGAAATGTCGTAGACTCCGCCCTCAGACTCCGTGTGCTCACCGCGAGTTCCCCGAACTTGCAAGTTGTACTTCCCAGCAATGCTCTCGAGACGGGAGTAGTCAGCAGCCAATTTGGGAAGAGCAATGTGGACAGAGGCCCGGATCGTGGTGCCCAAGTTGGTAGGACAAAAGGTCAAGAAACCAAAACGATCAGAATGACTGAACTTGAGCTTTTTCTCAATTTCATTGACGCCTGTACGGATGAATAGAGCAAGAACGGATTAGAAGCTTATAATGTTTAGTTAGGCGTTGTATTGAGAAATAATTCGATGTTCATTTACCAGCAATGAGTCGACGATAGACGGCTCCAAGATCTCCACCCTGTTGCATTGAAATGATTCGAAGATGGTCCTCCTCGTTGCACCAAACCAAAAACGTCTTGTCATTGTTGTGGAAGATCCCACGTCCAGTTGGCCAGAATCGACAGGCATTCGCAGCCTGGAGGAACCGATCTCCCTCCTTGAACAAAAAGTGGTCATCAATGAGCTTCTGCTGAATCTCCTTCGTCATCCCGGTCAGCGGGTAGAACGTCCCCTTGAGCTCCCCGCCGAGTCCACTCAGAGCGGCGGACACTTTGGTCTCCATCTCGGAATACTGAGCTTGGGAGAGGCAAGGGTTGAAAGGATAGCCATCCAGGGAGCGTCCACAACGAACTCGAGTCGAGACCACAAATTGACCGTCCGGATCCACGTTGACAAATGCATTCCCGTCTCCAAAGTCCCGTTTGGGGTGCTTGTCAGTCCGCCTGAACCCAACATGGTACTCTTCAATGATGGGGTCGAAGAGGTCACTAAAAATGGCATAGGCATCCGCATCCGGAGCATAGACTCCAACTCCGCTGTCCAAATTCTCAACTCCGGATTGAATGACGTCCAGGAGGCTCGACTCGTACTTGGTCTTGAGGACCTTGAGCTTGTCGAAGACGTCTTGAGTCAAGTATTTCTTCAAGAGTGACTTGCAATCATCCGCAGCCTGGAGCTTCATGAAAGCCGCCTCCAATTGATCCAAAATTTCCTTGTTGTTCATCACGCCTGCCACCGGTTTCCCACCCTTACATGAAGCACAAAATCCAGGCATTTCAGGTCACGACGAAAGAAAAATTTACTTTGACAAAAAAATTCTAGAAACGAATCAAGAAAGAAACAACTTTGGGAGCTAAGTTTAAGTAAATTCGTTGTTCGCTCGTCGAGAACTTGTGATTGAATGAGAAATTGAATGACCAAAAATTCCTAGAATCAGATATAGTCTAGATAAAGTTATTATAAACAACGGGTTCAAAATCTCATGCCGAACCCAGCGTGCCTGTCTTGACAACGAAAGCCGCTACTATCTATTGCTGCTTTTATACCTTCACTTTCGAATTTCGTGGTACATCGATCACACCATTTTGCTATTCGCAGTCACAACTATTAGTTATCATTTTCGTATTTCGATTTTAAATTTAATTTTAGTTTACACCCATTGGAAATTATTAACTTGAACTTGGAGGAATGTAGATTTATTCCCAGTACAGTAAAATATCTAATGATCCCCAAGTCTCAACTGGTGTTTGAAATTTAGAATTTTCAGTAGGATTTATTTTCAGAGAAATGTGGTCAAGTTCGAGGTTGAAGATGTTATTTTATCTTGAGAATCTAATAATTTAATGCCAGCAACGAAATTCAAGTACTCATCTTTTTCAACGACAGCGTGAATATTTACACGCACAAAATGATTACATTATTACAAGCTCAACATTGGCACGTAAATCTAACTTTAAGTCTTACGAATTAAGAACTAGATATGCTTGGAGTGGAGCTCATATTTTATTGTGCTTGTTTATTTAGCAAAAACAGCCACTCGGAACTGTGTAAATCAATTTATAAAATAGCAATTCAAAAATATATGGTACACATAATATTAATTAAAAATAAGCCAAATTCTATTTCTAGCTACTATAAATGCTAAGGTATGAACCTAGCAAAAAATGTTCAGTTATACCGGTAGTTACTATACCGCTCTACTTAGAATAGCTTTATCTGCTGAATGACCGAGCCACAATAGCTCAGAAGTCCACAGTGCATTATTGGTAGGTCTAAAATCGATTGCTGCTATTTCTGAACCGGTCAGGTTTCAAACCTTGTGAAGCATTAAAATGAACGAAACAACAAATATGACATAGTCACTCAGCGTGCTCAACGTAACCGTATGAACTCCCATTGGTCGGATTTTGAGCTCTCTATGACGAGCCACAAGAGCTTGTAAATATTTGCTGCCAAGTTTACGCCCCCGCCACCAGCCAATGACTTTCTTTGAGAACAAATTCAATACAATCATTGGGTAAAACTGAACAATTAAACCCAGCAGTAGCTGAACAGCGTTCAAATTGAAGCAAATGGAAATAACAGGAAAATCATCTATAACTATTTTTGAGGATCCAGACGTGAATAGCACAATAGCGCAGAGGACTCCCCATTCTTGCAACAGAAGGCTTGTTGAAAAGGCGGAGTCAAGGCGTCCAACTGCCAATTGTAATTCTTGGTAATATTTGCTCACACTTTCAACTTTCTTCAATTCCAAGATGGATTTTTGGTTCAATGTTTCATTCAAGGCTTCAACGCAGCCTGCCAAATTCCGGTACGTCACGAAAATTAGAATGTTGTTGACAAAAAGTGCGCCCATTGCAGATGGAAAGAGCCACGCTTCAACTAGAGTGGAGACGGCCCTAAGCCACCCAGGTTGTTTGTATCCGCGGAACATGGGATGAGAAAATGCTAATGATGGGAGTCTTGGAATGAACCAAATCACCGTTGCAAGTAACGAAGTTAATAGCATGAGAAATCCAACCGAGCCTTTGACTTGGACTTTCAGAAATCGGCAACGTGTTCTGAAATTGGCTTTCGTTTTCTCGTTCCTGGATTCTGTAAAATCGTTTCAAATGAATTGTTTTAATTAGTTTGGCCTTCACACTTGAAAGTTGTGAACGTTACTGTGGGCTGAAAAATAAGCGTGTGAAGAATTTGGAAGCTATATGAGACAATATCCCATATGCTTACACGGAATTTGTTTACTCGCGTAGTTCAACTACTTCACACGCTTTTTTTCAGCCCACTGTACCTGCAATAATATAATCTTCATTACCTGCCACAATTCTACTTTCCAATTGAATACAATTCGACACCGTGTTGGCAAACGCCTTTCTTTTGTACGAATAGCTGAAGATCATTGCGAGCACACTTCCAGGGCCAATAACCCAAAGGAGTTGAAGCAAATAGCCGCCCCGCATATCCTCGTCCTGGAAATTCGTTGCCCAATTGCTGGCAAACAGGAGAGAGGATTTGGATACATCCAGAATTATGTAAAGTGTGTTAAATTTGAAAAAATAAAAGAAGAATCCGGAAGTAATTGGAGTTAGTTTCTGTGCCATCGGGTCAAACTTATATGGCAGCAATCCTTGGATTCGGGAATTCTCAAAGAAATTTTTGTATACTTCTAAAATTGGATTTCGAAAACTTGGCAGTGGATCCATTGCAGTTAACCTGACTAGGCCAATTCCAGCGTATGTCTGTAAACTTCAAAAGGCTGCGATGTACTGGCAAACATTTGTATATGAAACTTGGTATTAGTACAATTTTACGTTTCGTAAGCAGAATAAGCTGAAAAGGTCAGTCGTACAAATATTCAAAAAGTTGATTAGAAATAAGACGAAATTTAATTGTACCAGCCGTAAATTAAATGTCACCATCAATTCAATTTCAAAACCTGCTTTACAGCAGCTGGCATGTGAAAGTCATTCTTAAGGGAATAACTACAACGGACAGACAGACGACATGGGTAATCTCATAAGACCTTCTGGTTTAATTTAATTCGTGATGCATGATGAAGATGATCAGTCTGAACTATGTATTTGTGTTTCCAAAGTGTTTTGAGTTCTGTTAATTAAAGTATCAGGGACATAAGCTCCGTATACGCCTACATACACAAGAGGAAGGTTTATGCTGTTATTAATTTTAACCTAATTGTCATCCGTCATGGTAAAAACAGGTTGGATTGATTGTTTTTTGTGTCCTCCCCGCCCCACTGGGTAGTGTCACTTGCTAATTTTGATTGAATCATTCAAAGGGACGGTTGTTTAATGTGCTTTTTGATTGAAATTAGAATTTAAAAATTCTGTTATAGGGAATAGCAAATATTAATCCAATAACAAATTACTTCAATATCTGTGATCAGTGGGGAGTCTACTCTTTGCATTCAAAATATATTGAAATTAAATTTTGCATGACGTTTGAAGCAATTTTCGTACTGCTTTAATTATTCAGTATCAGCGTATCAAGGAAGTTAGGTTTAAGCTACGACAAACTGTCCAAACCTTTAAAATTAACTCACTAAAGCCTACATAGGAGGAACACTCGGTGTGGAAACTAATTAAACCTGGATTTAAAATGAATATTTTAGATATAGCAGACTTGGGTTCGATTAATTCTGAATTTTTTACGACATGGGGATTGACATCACTCATTTGAAAGCAATTTCGAAGATTTATCGTGATGAACGGGACAGAAGACTGTAGGTAACACTTGCTTTTGGGTCCGTCTTTCTTTTTAACTGGAGCAACAATAAAGGCATATTCAAAGTCGGGTTGGAAATTTCGGAGTAACTTAACGGTTTAGTAAAATTTCGATATCTTGGTTGCGTCCACTTCGGTACAAAAAGACGGGCCCAAAAACAAATCGCACTTTTCTTATCAACAGGACTTTCCGCTGGAAAGATACATGAAGTTTCTGACAGAACTTAAAATGTAAAACCCCAATATAAATATTAAAATCTTTCAATAATAAATATCATTTTAACCTAAAGTAAACTCGAGTGCCGACAGTATGTAACACCTTGCAATACTTTTAATTGGCACCTAATGCCAATCCCAATTGCGTATATGGACCCGTTATTCATAATGCATTTTAGTTGTATAGCATAAGTGTACGCTCATCTTCTTAACCTTAAAATCGTAACGCGTAATCCGAGCGAGCGAGCTTGCGGCACGTCCGGTAAACAAGTCTATCCACACAGTAGTGCACACCGGCACGTTGACATGTCAACAATTACACACCACGAATTACGAATTCGAAATTGGAATTCAATTTTTTAAATATTTTTTGAAGAAGCAAACATATGTATAAGCTGTAAACAACTACAGGCGACAAAGCTAGTATCCGGTCGCAGTATGGGTTGGCGTGATTGTTAATGTTGTAGCACCCTAAACCCCTGTTCGCATCGACGGGCTTACCCTCGCCAACCTGACCACAGCATGCAATAGATCCTGATATATTTAAAATATCTGTTATAATAAAATAAAGGCGCTCGATTATTATAAGAATAAAAAATTTCAAGTCGGTACCTTTTTGGCCGTAACCGCACTGGTATCCTCCCTGTGCACAAAATGAACCGACACAATCCGTCGTTTCCGCCGTAGCTACGGTACAAAAGCGCTTAATGTGTTCTGGAAGTGCTTTACATATACAATTTTGTTTTGTTTTGCGCCGCTGGATATAGCTAGCAATTAACTCCGGCGGCTCCTCTTCAGCTTTAGCTCGCAACGGCGACTGTATTGGTTGAAAATACTTCTATAAATGTTTAAAACTGCAGACATTAACTACTTACCTAATCTGTGAAGTACTTATATGTTCTAAAACCAAGTCAAATGAATACAAGAGCATCGTCATTCAATCAGCAATTATGATGAGGAGTGAGCTTATTGAGCAGAAAACAAAAATGTAAAATGGCCTCCATAGCATTGTCTTACCCATAATTAATCAAACTCCGACTTGTAACGGTGATAAAGCAATTTAACATCGGCGCTAAATCTGCTACGGCATTCAATTATCGGTTATCAACCATCAACTGACGATATTCAATCGACATTCAAATTGATAACTGTCAAAGCGCACGGCAAAGCGCACGAGCAAAATTACATTGCCTCAACAGAGCGATTGCAATGATTACTCCAGCCAGCTCCATCGTCGCGACCATAAAAAATTATTTCGAAAATAAATTGTTCTTATACGACTAAAGTTTAACTTTGAACTTAATATTTTAAATATTTGTGCCTTATCAGAAGGCAATGTTTCAAATGCAAAAACTTTAAGAATGAAGGAATAGGCTCAACTTGAGCGGATAATTGGTCTGAGTCTGGTTGGATCATTTTGTAAGGCTCTAATTTAAATAAATTACAGAATTTCGATTCATTGTTCCCACTTGATTTGACAGAATCAGCCCAACTCCAATTTCAATTGCTTCTGTGTTGGCCAAATGCGGGAAAAAATCTGTATAGAGATGACGCTACGTTGCACACAGATTTGATTAAATAATTAGGATCTTTGACATTTTTGTGCTAAACACATGCCAATCATCAGCAAGCCATCAGCCTCAATTTACCTTATAGTCTAGATTGCAGAAATTCTGTATAGCTTACGTAACTGTCTAGAACTCGTGTATGACTCTTGAAATCTGTACTTTGTGGGTAACCTCATTTGTTGTCTTGAACGAGCTCACGTAGGAGTAGACGTACAAATATAAGGTATGTAGGTATTACATATTCGCGAGACGAGTCGAGACCTATTTGCAATATTTTGCTGACTGACCTGTATATTTATATACAAATATCCAGACGAACTGTGTAAGCATATTTATATGTACAGACAAATAGCAATTCAATAAATTAATCAGTTTATCAACATAATTATCAATTACATAACCAAAATTTATTTTAAATGATGCATGTCAAGAGTCGCATATGATCAAACCCGCAACCTGGAGTGAAACTGGTCACGCTTCAAACCTTGTGTAGCATTAGAATAATTGAAACGACAAATACGACATAGTCACTCAGCGTATTCAATGTAACTGTATGAAGTCCCATGGGTCGGATTTTGAGTTCTTTCTGACTAACCACAAGTGCTTGTAAATACTTGCTTTCAAGTCTGCGTCCGCGCGACCAGCTCAGAATTTTCTTCGAGAACAAATTCAGAACAATCATTGGGTAAAATTGGAAAATTAAACCCAAAAGTAACTGAACAGCGTTCAAATTGAAACAAATGGAAATAACAGGAAAATCATCTACAACTATTTTCGAGGATCCAGACGTGAATAATACAATAGCGCAGAGAACTCCTAATTCCTGAAACAGAAGGGGTGCCGAGAAGGCAGTGCTCAGCCGTCCAACGGCCAGTTGTAATTCTTGGTAATATTTGCTCACAGATTCAACTTTCTTCAATTCCGAGATTGATTTTTGGTTCAATGTATCATTCAGGGCTTCAACGCAGCCTGCCAAATTCCTGTATGTGACGAAGATCAGAATATTGTTGACAAAGAGTGCGCCCATTGCAGATGGAAAGAGCCACGCTTCAGCTACAGTGAGCACCGCCCTAAGGTACCATGTTTCTTCGTATCCGCGGAACATAGGATGAGAAAATGCTAATGATGGAAGCCTCGGCAGGAACCACATCACCGTTGCAAGTAACGAAGTTAATAGCATGAGAAATCCTATCGAACCCTTGACTTGGAAGTTCAGGAATCTGCAACGTGTTTTGAAATTCGACTTGGTTTTTTCGTTCCATGATTCTGTAACAAAAGTTCAAAAGTAGAAATTCATTTAATTAATCGAATATTTTTCCACTACGCGCATAGCGAGAACTCAAGATTGGATAACATACAGCAATGTTCGGCAATAGATTCTTAATTACCTGCCTCAATTCGACTCTCCAAACGAATACAATCTGACACTGTTTTTGCAAATTCTTTCCGTTTGTACGAAAAGCTGAAAATCATCGTGAGCACACTTCCTGGGCCAATAACCCAAAGAAGCTGAAGCAAATAACCGCCCTTGATTTCCTCGTCTTGAAAATTTGATGCCCAATTGCTGGCAAACAAGACAGTGGATTTGGATACATCCAAAATTATATAAAGAGTGTTGAATTGGAAAAAATAATAAAAGAATCCGGAAGTAATTGGAGTTAGTTCTATTGCCGCAGGATCGAACTTGTATGGCAACAATCCCTGGGTTCGAGAATATTTAAAGAATGTTTTGTACAATTCTAATATCAAATTTTGTAAAACGGGTTCAGCAGCCATTTCAGTTAATCTGGGCAATGCAGCTTTGGCCTACGTCAGCCTACTTTCGAAGAAAACCAAGTAATGTCAAAATCTTCCAAGGAGAAGCCCTATTTTATAGGTCTATCGTACGAGGTGAATTTGTTTGGAAACATACGATCGATTTCATCGATAGTCAATTCATTAACTCTCCCCATCAACCAAATTGCAATATGCATGATGTTGTTCGATCTTGGCCGAACAAGATACTTGTGGCATTGAAATGTTTTGGTTTCTCATTGACTTCTAATTTGGGCTGAGTATTTAAGTTCACGATTACATGGTAAAGATGCATGTAACGATATATACAAGGTTATGGTCCTCAATCATCAATATTCAAATTCAATGTCCCGATTTGAATCCACACGGCACGCATTCCTACTCCCTTCAGTTATGTATTTATCTTTAGGTACTAATATTTTCCTAGGATGTCCGATGTGAGTGCTAGCCGTGTGGTACGATTATGATTGGTCAATTATTGAAATTCAAGTTTTTTGATTTTTTCAAGAAGTAAACAAACAGTAAAAGTATCAACACAGTAGTGCACACCGGCACGTTAACATGGCAACATTAGCACACGTGTAGGTGAGAGGGCACTGTTGACAACATTACGCGACAACGCGACGGGCCATGGTTGCCATGGCCGCGCAGGCTAGTTAAATGTAATGGTCGGCGAAGGCGGTGAGGATCTCTTTTGCCAAGTGAAATCTGTTATATTGTACTTTGCTCTTGTTGTTTGTTGACAGAAATGAAATCGACGTATTTTCTGTTATTGTGAAGACTGAATCTCATCACAATCCAGAACAAGAAGTCGTTAGCAGCCAAGTAAAAGGTTTCAATTGTCCTACATGCCAGCTCAGTTTCAAATTCAGTCTTCACCTCCAACATCATCAAAGTACAAATCAGAGATGTACTGTTGAATGTAATCCTCAAAGCGATGTCAAGTTGGACGTGGATGCAGATAATTCCGAATTCAATAGAGAAATCAAAATGAAGCACTCTTGCACTGCGTGCAAGAAGGAGTTTAATTATAAATCAGCACTCCGTCGTCACATGGGGATTCATTCCAACGAGAGGCCATACATTTGCTCAACATGTAACCATAGCTTCAAGTTTGGAGACGACTTGAAGCGCCACACTAAGAAGGAACATAAGTTTAAATGTGAGAATTGTGAACTTTCGTTTGTTCGTAAACTAAGTTTTGTGGAACACGGGATAAAATGCCACCAAACTGTGTCCCGGAAGTACTTTTCTTGTTCAGAGTGCAAAAAACAATTTGCCCTTGTTGTTTCCCTCAGACGTCATATCGCAACGATTCATTCGAACGAGAGACAATACGTCTGTTCAACATGTCTGCATACATTCAAGTTGCCGCACACTCTCTTTGAACACAGTCGGAAGGAGCACAAGTTTAAATGTGAGAATTGTGAACTTTCGTTTGTTCGTAAATTAAGTTTTGTGGAACACGGGATAAAATGCCGCCAAACTGAGTCCCAGAAATACTTTTCTTGTTCCGTGTGTAGGAAACTATTTACGAAAAAGTGTCACTTGAAAAGTCACATCACCTATTTTCATTCCAACGAGAGGCCATACATTTGCTCAACATGTCAGCATAGCTTCAAGTTGAGAAACGACTTAAAGCGCCACACTAAGAGAGAGCACAAGTATAAATGCGAGAAGTGTGAACTTTCTTTTGCCATGAAACTTAGTGTTGATAAACACCTGGTAAAGTTCCATCAAGCGGAGTCCCGGGAATTATTTTCTTGTCCTGACTGTACAAAACAGTTTAAGAAGTATAGTCACCTTTGCTCACACCAGAAGGTTCATAACAAGGAAAGACCATTCGTTTGCCCAATATGTCAAATAACTTTCAAGTGGAATCACAGTTTACTTCGTCACATTCGGAGGAAACACATTGTTAAATGTGACAGTAGTTCAGAGCTCATGCCTCTAAAGTCCTCCATTGCTGAGGATCCGGAACCCTTGCCATCTGTTGTGACCATAAAAGAAGAACTGAGGTAATTCTGGGGGGAAGAAATTCCGTGTTAAAATCTCCATTCTAGCATTACCGCTTTGGTTTTAAATTTGTCCTTGCTAAAGCCGGATTAATTTCTACATGTTAGCTCTGGATTAAAATCATAAAACCCGGGTTGAGAGTTTTGAGCTATTTAGTCAGTGTTAGGATGGTATTTTTTCAGTCATTATAGTTTCTGCTTTATAACGTATTCATCACGCAGAGATTTTGCTGCCATATGTGAAATCAATTAAAAGGTGATTTGTAGGGCGGACAGACAGACGACATGTGGGTCGTCCCATAAGACCTTCTGGTCTAAAACAGCCAAAAGCCAATTAAAACAATATCGATGTATCAATCCAGTGTACAGTAAAATTTTCCTGAGGCATTGGTGGTAACAGATATACGCAATGACGCAATGGCGTTGGTGGTAACCGATATACGCAATGTCGCAATACCATTGGGGGTAACAGATAGACTCAATGGGTTCTTAAATTCTAGTTTTTAAATTCAACGTTTATAAATTAGGAATTGGAGAAAAAATGAGTTTTCAAAGCTAACCCGAAATATTTCCTAGCGATTAATAATCGCTACATTCTCCGTACTGGTTTTGAAATGATTTGAACTTTTATTCGAATGTCCATTAATTAGAGATAAAGCTTTACTTAATACTGGATATACATTAAGAATCGGTTCATATTACCAAAAGATAATTCCATCTGGTTTCCACCCTATGTCCTATGCTACATAGGATAGGTAGTAATTAAATTCCACTTTAGTGACCATGTCGCATAGTCTGTCATTTGAATGGTTCAAAACTTCCAGAAAATCAATTTAATTTCACGAAAGAATTATAAAGAAATATTTCAAATATAATAAACAGAATGCAGAAGAATACAATGCAACAATCCCAAAACTGTCTAATTGTAAGCATACACGTAAGTAATCCATTTTTCTTTTAATTAAATTCTTATTCACAGACCTGAAGATGATTCGCATTCTTCTCTAAATATAAAGACTGAACCTCTCTACAGTACGGAACCAGAAGTCGGTGTCCAAAAGAAATTTTTTCAGTGTCCCACATGTCAGCTCATTTTCAAATACCGTCTTCACCTCAACCATCATCAGAATACAAATCAGAGATGCGCTGTTCAAGGCAATCAGACTAACGATGTTAAGTTGGATAATTGGAAGACGTAAAAGATACAGATAGGTACTTGAAATTACAATGCGCAATGGAAACATTCTCGTCTTGAGTGCAAAAAGCAGTAAAATTTGGAGTAATGTAGCTTCTGCTAATCTCCGCCGTCACATCGTGATTCACAGGGACGCGTCTCCAGGTTTTCGTACTACATACAAAACTTGTCTTATCTATTTCGTCCCTTCAAGGTGAAAGCATGGTTAAGACTCTAATAATTAGATCAAAGCTTGATTAATTTAGGTTAGAGAAAACGTCTGCAGAGTGTATCGATTCGAAATTTAGCCTAACCTTACCGAAAAGAATAAGACCATGAAGAAACGAAATATATGAGTTTCGTAGTATAATACATGGAGACGCCGCGGGGCCAATCCTCATAAGCATTTAAGCATTGAGCAATTTTAATTACCATTCTAGGAAATAAAACATGTTTTAATGTGAGAAATGTGAGCCGCACTTTCATTCGTTCTCGTTGTATTTTGTATTATTCGAATTATAGAAGTATGTGTGTGAATTATTATACTGCTTATTTATTAATACAGTACTGTTGTATGTAAGTAAACACTATTTTGAATTTAATGATACATTCGTTTCTTTATTCATTGCTACATTATTTGGCTTCAATGCCCATACCTTTAAGGGAGTGAGATACCTATTTAACCCATGGAATTCCCATAAGGAATGACAAAAAATGGTAAATTTTAAAAAAGGA
>JAQFYT010001381.1:0-16768 GCA_034694925.1 Ceratophysella denticulata
GAGTTTGACGTATCAAACTTTTTTGTAACCCTACCCACTGTCGAGGAGAAGGCGAACAAACGGACGGACAGACGGACGGACGGACACTCCAAATTATATAGTAGATATTTGACCAGTTTCCTTTTTCATTCTGAATTTCTGAGCCCTTATCAACCCTCGGAGCACCAAACGACGACATAACCAGCACTTCAAAATGCAGAGATGAGATAAGTATTTTGGTCGTCTAACTTCCTTGTGCAGCAAGCAGCACCCACGCTTAAGTTAATGTGAGTAAATACGGAAGAATTCAATCTTTTTTTAAATGGGAAAATTAGTGATAAGAATAAGTGCATACAAAATTACTTAAGATTATGAGGGTATATGTTATGTTATGTACCTTGTACTGTACCAGTCCAGTTCAGTATCATGTACCATTTTATGTCGTTAAGTAAGTACGCTCGTATTGCGCATTACATAAGTATTTGGATAGGTTAAAGCACGAATTACACAAGGATAAGACATAAGATCAAGACACTTCGTGAGCGCAAAAATATCGGTCTGATCAATTTCGCCAAGTTAAATTTGCCGAAAAGCGATAATGCGAGCAGATCTATGTACAGGGTGAAACGAAATGTTTCTACCCCAGCCTAAGTTAAATTTCCAGAAATACAATGACAATGACATAATATACCAAATTAAAGCAAATTTCATTGCGAATCTAGTGGTGCAATAATATTTGGAGGACTTGTCTTGCTATATTTTCCCTAGGGGCAAAACATTTCGTGTCACGCTATATCTCAGTTCAGGTTTATTTTATCTAAACGTGCTATAAGATGAAAGTGCAGAAAACTAGCGTAAACGAAGCCATGTAAAATTCAACAGTGGCGCACGCACTTTATCTTAAGCCTATAATTTTTAAGTAACAGCTTTATTGTGTGAACTGAATCCGAGCGATTTAAACTGTCCCAATTATATTCCCATCTTTATGTCAAATCCAAATCACTCCTACCTATGAGATGATTGAAAGGAAGGATTACAGATTACAGTAATGGTATTTATTATTCTGATCAATTTGTGGAATTTGGAACAAGTTCCACCTGTTCAGTGAATATTGAAGACAGTCATGGTCATAGCAGTAGGATGTTGGCGTTGTATTGTGTAACGATAACGAGACAGAAACACGACACAATATTTGGTATACAGAAGCTCTATCACAAAAATCCCAGACTACCACGTTATGATACGCTAGGAGACGTTTGAAACTTCTTGAGTTAATAAGTGAAGATTGGTAATTCGGCTTTCTAAACACGTTTGAGATGAGTTAAGGTTTTCTCAAGAGATCTTCAGAAGGAACTTCTACCCAGCCGAATCAGTTCATATCACATCAAATGGAGGCGGGACAGTGTTACCCGGCGTTTAGGCTTAGACAGTTGGGCTTATGCCGGTAATTCGGATATCGCTTGCTTATGAGATGTGCAAGCTGTAGATCACTTAGCGAAGGAAATCGAGTACATATACTAGCTGTTGTAGATCACGCAGTAAGGCAGAGGTCACCAAGGTGTGGGTCACAGAGTATGACCACGCGATCTAAAAGTTGTGGATCGTCACGTAGCTGAAGAATCAAGCATTTGCTTTATGGCTGTCGATATAACACATCGAAAACGACACAATCATCAACATCCCTTGGGTCGCCTGCTTTCACCCCATGATTTAAAATATGTAGATCTACAATATGTAGATCTACACGGTTAACGAAAGCGAATTAGCAGTCGTGGATCACAGAGTAAGCCAAAACAAGTTATGGGCAGTAGATCGCACATTGAATTAAATCAATTTACGAGTCGTAGACCACACAACGAATGTAGAGATTATTCGACTTTAAGCCGCGAAACGCGAACGTTTCTTTAAGTTTTGAGCTCATGTGATCTTCCGTAGATCGCACAAACAGGTAACTACAATATAACCCTCGCTGGCTGTGTCACCTCAGCTTGCCGCCTTAGAATTCAATCAATTTTACGTTAATAAACGTAATTTAAAATTTCTTTTTATTGAATGGAGCCGTCAGAAAATGCGAAAAACGATAGCACGAATTTACCAAAATCAAAATAACCGGGTACAAAGCGTCCGTAAACTTACGGTGCAACAAGTTCTTGTTGGAAGATATATCTTGAGAAGCAGCTTGATCTAGTTAGTGATACGGACAAGGAGTTAGTTACAAATTCCTTTGACAAAAAGTTTTGAACTCTGCAGTCAATAATGAGAGATTTGCATATTCCGGTTACCTGAGCCCTATGTAGGTACTCTGTCTCTACATAACATGCTTCACATTATTTCTTTTGAAAGACTGGCCTGGGTCTGCTAGGCTGAGGATATCAGAAGAAAATCAGAAAACCCACCCCCAACGAAGCTATTAAATGACGCCTTGAACAAGTCTTTGAGCCCATCCAACTGTCAAACGCACTTCTTCAATTTATTAATGAACACTTTAACTCTCCCTAACTGTACTTAAATGAAATACTATAGGGTTTCGGAAAATTCATATTTTACGTGACACGTGGAGAGGTATTTCGAACTGCATGTAATTTTATCAGTTACTAAATGATGCTGATGCTATTTACATATTGTATAGCTCAATGTTTTCTCCAAGGTTGGCATTGAATATTCGTCAATATGATACTAAAATATTAAATTCCAGATAAATTATATGCCTATAACTTTTGTGAGTTTACAAGCATTACAATCTGCTAAATTTCTTTTTTTGATACTTTAAGAATTTATATAACCTTAATATATTCCGATTCTAAATTCTAAAGCCATATAAATATACTGGATATCTTTAGAGAATTTTAGTTTCATACAAACGAGAAGGGTACCGGGTAGGTAATAAAGTACATAATATCCTATGTATTGTGATTCTATGGCGTGAAAAATGCATTTTACTGCACGTGTTGTACCTCGTAATATGTAAGTAGTTTACAATGTTATTCTATGCACTTTGTTTCTCGATCCTGGATTGAATGGACATTTCCTGTTTTTAAGTTTATTATGGCGATCCCTTGAGATGTATTTCTTTTAACCCTTTCGGTACTTACCGGGGCACTTAAGATAAAGAATACAAAATACTAGTAAAGTGCCCATTGTATGTGATAACCAAACTAAGCGAAGATACGTTAGTAATATTATCGGTGTGTGACAACTAGCCTTAAAATTTCAAATCCGCGAATGGGTAACACGCCCTTGAGGCTCCAAGTCAAAATGTCAGAAACAGTACGAATCTGTTATCCGAGATACAGCTAATAAAATACCTTGTTCATATTTCCAGTCAAAATACATGTACATTTGGAAGCTACTCTGCCGCAGAGATTTGGACATTAAAATTAGCTAAAATTTACCAGGAAAGTAGCTCGCTGTTTATTTTAACATTCGTATGACGTAGGCGCGAGGCCACGCGAACAAACGGACAGACAGACTTACGGAAACCCGAAATTATATCCAGATATTCGGTCAACAGTGCTACTTGGCATTTTAAAGATTATGTATATACATAAAAAGGATTTCGAAGGCTTGGAAAGAGAAACAAGACAAGGAAGCATCTTCAGAATTCCTTAATCCTGACTAATCCTGCTTATTCAGCTCAAACCCTCCTTCTTCTTCATCTCATCGTCTGAGAAGATTCTGGTGCCACTTGGAATCTTGGAAACCCGGTACTTCAAGATTTCTTATGAATGAAAAGTGCACTTCAGAATAATATTTCAACTTCCAACTCATTCCAGGATCTCAAATCAGGATGAGATAGATACAAGAATTACGTGAATCGTGCCTTGTTGGACTCGAATTGCCTCTTCGAAGAGTTGGTTTTTTAAAGGTTATAGGTTATAGGGTTACGGTACATTTTCTCGTTCCGACCGAAGAAGCAGACTCTCAAAAATAGATCTATACGGTGAAAGCAGCTCAGGGCTCAAGGGATATGGACGCCTAGGAATGCAGAATTATCTTTGACATTTGTATGCGTCTGACAAAACAAGTCTGGGCTTCTGATTACATAATATGCAATACCAAAAGCATTGCCTTCTGTATGCATATAAGTAGCGTCTGTAATAATATATATTGCCCGATAAGATTTATTATGCAAAAATACCGCAGTAGTTTCCGCCATTACATCAGAGTTCCGAAAGATTCGGTTCGGGGTTACGGTTGGTATGCTGTGAAATTTGCGTAACAAATTATACAGCATTAGCGTCTTTTCCTTGCCAGTTGCCATTTTAATGCATTTCGCAGAATCCATGCGGTTTAAGTATAAACACTCGCGTACAACCTACAAAGTGAACATGGAAATTACATTTAGCACCTCAGAATTACTTTCCGACGTCTTATTGACGTTAATGCAGGAAGGATTTATACATACATATAATGCGTCATTAAACTATTAGCTCAGGGCTCTATGCTATTTCGGTAAAAATTTGTTCGCGGAAAAGATATATAATTTATTTCGAACATTTCATTCGTTAACGCTTCAAAATATCAACCCCACCAGTTTTCAAGTTAGATTGTTAAGTGTGAGCAATTGGTAATTGTTGTGTTGCGGAGGAACATAGCGCGCAAACCGTATCAGCTAAAACTATCCCTGAAAATATAGCGGGATACTGGAAAAACATAGTAGCACGCACGAAAATGATTTTTGAGTTATAAAATATGATAGCTTATGTTAAGGCTATCTTACATTATGTTTTGTTAGCTTAAACTTTCAAACCGAATGATGTCCCGAAAACATATTTTTATACCAGCGATTTGATGACGTGGCGACTTTCGATGGTGTATTAAAAGATGCGCAATGTACATGCTCGGGTGAAAGCAAAACGCGTACTATGTACACTATACTGCTACTGCTCGTGCGGACATAAATAGAAATTCTCCAAAGAAAGTCTGAGCATGAGAATAGTAAATGTAGATTGAATTCACCGTTCTGGAGTATCGATGCTTGGTAGACACCACGAAAATATTGTTTACACATCAGGTTATCGGTGTTTCTAATTGCAAATTTCCATATTTTTCCATATTCAGTGACTCAACGGAAGGGTTACTTATGACATATTACGGGTATGGGATCAATCCTGCTGCCGTCTGCATGCCAGTCCGTAGTTTTAAATTAGATAGAAGCGTGTTAAAACTCGAAAAACATCATTGCGAGATTGAATAATTATGAATTGTGCTGTTATACTGTTTATGTGTATTTCAAGATTTTGTAGTTATGCAGCGATAATTGCTGGCATTAAGCCTTATTGTGGTACAGAATTTTCATTGATTCAATAATTATTATTGTTGGCACAAATAAAGTTAGGACATAAAATAGGAAATAAATCAATTAACCTGAGCAGGGAATCCCAGTGGGTCAGTGGGATGGAGGTGGGGATGATGGGTGGCGGGCCCGGGCCCGGTCCCATGGTGGGCAAGTGGGTAGTGATGCTGGCCCGCCAGAATGGCGGAGGTTTGTGCTGGCGGAGTCAGGAGGTCAGGGACGATCTGGTCATCCTCAGAAAAGGTCAGGAAGAAACTCGTGCCCCCATCCATTACTCCACTCCCGCCACTACTACTATCAGTACTGCTCCCGCCATCGTCCTCTTTACAAAACCCAATAACACTGCTACTCATCGCACCGCATCCATCCGCCGCACAACCCACACACGCGTCCCACCACACTCCCACCAAACTATTCAATTTTCAGTTTAAAATCTCCCGCCAACTTTCACCAGTGTCTCATCACAAATTTACAATGGTCAACATATTATTTGTTCAATTTCAAATTATTAAACTCAAATACTCCCGCAAAGAGCGTTGCATCTTAGGCTCAAAATGATTGTGTCACACCAATACATACGCGGTTCAACGACGTCTCAATTTGAAATCTCCCGCCAATTTACACGAGCGTCACATCCTAGATTCAAAATGGACGTGTTATTCCAAAACATACGCGTTACGCGTTTTATGTCCAAATGTTGAATGTCAAAGATGCGCACATGGATGAATGTCTTTCTGGCGCGTTAATCGTGAGGCTGTGCTACCGAGTCGTGCTGTGGTCAGACTGAGCTCCTCACTCACCCTGTCATGGGGTGAACCTCATTCAAGAAAATGCGAAGGGGGCAAAGCTAGAAAGATGCTACGTACATTTATTAGAGATGTACACGTACGTATGTGTAAAGTACAACATAGTTGTGTTTCTTGAATGAATGAGTCTCTTCATCATGTGGCTCTGGAGAAAACTTGTTTATCTCTCATATCTCGGCGTAGAAAAGTCTGTTGTTTGAGATTGGATTTGGACTCTTGACTTGACCGGCCGTGAGTCGTGTCCACTACCCAGCATTTGGATTTGGGATTTTGGTACCCAGGAAGATGATCCCAAGATCCAACAATCCAACAACAACCAACCCCCGCTCTTGTGTTTATCTCGGCACGTAAAGTGCCCCTCTAACCCTATACATACGAAGATACGAACATTGTGTACAGGTGTATTAATTTCGTCTTTTCTCTCCGAGGTACAGGTACACAACATTAAGTGGATGAGAGTCAAGCCAGGAAGATTTTTTGTGCTGCAGCATCTTGCTTGAGTCAGATGAAGTGTTGTGGACAGGCTCGTAGCGCCTTTTGGTGACATCCGGGCTTGTTGAAATAATCTATAATATGTATTTCTCGGTAATCACGGTCGATTTCAACCACGGTAAAATTTATCTGAATGACTTTGTGAAAATCTTCTAAAATCAATTTTATTTTATTTATAACACGAAAAAATTGACACTAATTCATCTAAAACCATCCAAACTATGTATATTTTGAATAAGCATTTTCAGCCGATGATGCTTTATTTGAGGCTTTGTACTGGCTAGGCCATCAGTAAACCTAATGGCTTTACCTTATACTACAAAATTGAGCTTTATCGCTTAAATAATGCTTTATTGTTAAACGATCTGTTCTATTATGCATAAAAAAAAATGAACAAAAAGACAGATATCTACCAAAACCAAACATCTGCACATTTTACCGTCCAGTGCAAAAACCCATATTTTATCCCGTTATGATTTATCAACTGATAGTCGATTGTCGATCGCACTGTGAAACGTATTACCAATTAGTAGAGCGTCATTTTCGACGCGCAATTTCTCGATTAATACGCAATCCGACCCTGTTCACCAAATCCTGACACTTGAGTTTGAGTCTTCAAGCACCTTCTTGTCCACTCAACCTGCTGCCTCTCTTGCTGGACTCGACTTGGTCTTGGATATGAAATGCCCCAACTAATTAACACAAGTTGAGAAAAATTATGAGACGGGACATGAAATATGTCCGCTAGGAGTAGCACGAGACCAGCAATTCCACTTGTATTTTATCGCTCTGCACGTCCCTGTATGAACATAATTATTAGTCCCTCTTTTCTTTCTCGTCTTTGAGCAGAAAGCCCATAGGAAAAAGACGCCATATATGTAAGTGACCCTAACTCCCAAAAAGATGACAGTTGATAGCTATTTTCTTTTCATTAATGCTCCTCGTCTTAATTCCAAAATCGAATTCAAAAAGCTCAATCAAACTGGGCCGATGACGGCTTAACCTTTTATATACAACATAAAATACGTCTTACCTACTTATTGTTCACTGCTCAACTGAGTTTTGAATGTACGAGAAACAGCTTACAACGATTTGCGCGTTCTCACATCCTTCCATGCTTCGATACTTCGATGCCTGTTTGATTTATTGGAATTCAGCTATACCATTGACTGACCATGAGTCAGACCATGGCCTGGCCTAGAGGGTTTTTAGCCTAACAATTAATTTTGAATCTGATTTATCGTGTACTGAGTACTGAAAGGCAGGAGGTCGTATGTGGGATGTTCGATTATTTCAACTTTACACTAACTAAACAGTATCACGCTGAAAAATATCAAAAACTTATTGGTGAAATGGAACTACAACGGATTATTGTAATAAACTTAAAATTTAGTAAAAAGTAGTACAATGTACACCTGTAATTCGGTATGTACTCTGTAGCCCTATCATAATAGCCTAAATTCACCTGTAGACGCTCCAGGTGAAGTGAGGTAATGCTACAAAAAAAGAGCTCACCTGACTTGAGTAATGAGAAATCAATGCGTAGTGCCAGGTACATTCATCATCAACAAATTAAAAAAAAATCAAAGAGGTATTTAAAGGACGAGATGGAATGCAATGTTATTTTGCCTTGTACTGATGATACTAAAGATAAGTTCGAATATGTGATTTAATTGTATTCATGATTCATGTGGCACAGACAGGCAGCTAATGCAGAATATTAGGGACAATACAAGATTATTTCACGTGATCAGGTCATGTACCATTGTACCATGTCGTCGGTTACCTCAAGCGATCAAAGGATCTAATTACACACAGCATTTATTACGATCTTTAAAAGTGCCAAGGCGGTACTGCGGCTTCCGTTTTATTCGTGTTGTGATTAGTCAACTTTTTGAATAATTCTAATTCAAATTCGAAAATATAAAGCTTGTTGATATTAAACAAGTCTCAGCAATGAACAGCACCAATAACTACTGTTGACATGTTAATGCTAATATATTTTACTTTGGTACTTTAATTCGAGAATTCAAAAAATTCAAATTCGAAATTTAAAGTTTGTTGAATTAGACAAGTCTCAATGAACAGTCCCAGTAACTACTGTCGTCGTATTAATGCTGTATTTTACTTGCGTAAATTCGAGAATTCGAAAAATTCAAATTAGAGAATCTAAAGTTTGTTGATTAACAAGTCTCAATGAACAGCACACCAGTAACTACTGTTGTCGTGTTAATGCTGTATTTTACTTTGGTACTTTAATTCGAGAATTCAAAAAATTCAAATTCGAAATTTAAAGTTTGTTGAAATAAACAAGTCTCAATGAACAGTACCAGTAACTACTGTCGTCGTGTTAATGCTGTATTTTACTTTGGTACTTTAATTCAAGAAATTCAAATTCGAAATTTAAAGTTTGTTGAATTAAACAAGTCTCAATTAACAGTACCAGTAACTACTGTTGTCGTGTTAATGCTGTATTTTACTTGCGTAAATTCGAGAATTCAAGTAATTCAAATTCGAAATTTAAAGTTTGTTGAATCAAGTCTCAATGAAGAGTACCAGTAACTACTGTTGTCTTGTTAATGCTATTGTATTTTATTTGTGTAAATTCAAGAATTCAAGAAATTCAAATTCGAAATTTAAAGTTTGTTGAATTAAACACGTCTCAATGAACAGTACCAGTAACTACTGTTGTCGTGTTAATGCTAGTGTATTTTACTTGTGTAAACTCGAGAATTCGAAAAATTCAAATTAGAAAATTTAAATTTTGTTGATTAACAAGTCTCAATGAACAGTACCAGTAACTACTGTTGACATATGTTAATGTGTTTCAGGTTCAGCTTGAGTGTAAATATTTTGTAAGCGCAAATATATTATATTACGTTGGTAATTCCAGTTGCCGTGCTGTGCATGTACCTATACCTTGTAAGGTTTATTATCATTTTCGAATCAGTCTATGTTTGTGGATCGTTGATCGTTACGTTAAAAGTCTGGGTGTAGTAGTTAGGTATATGTTTTCGCTAATCGTGTTTTCGCCAAAACGACTGCATACCCTTTGTAATTCCTTAGCAAAAATTTTGGCTATCCTTTTTTGGCACATGGAAAAAATATTCTTTACACAATTGCAATTATTTATTACCAAAAAACCTCAAAATGCCAAGCAAATAGTGAAAACGGGAAGCCTTTGGAGCTCTCGGTAGGTATCTATTCTCCACTCCACACAGCTGTCATTTAATTAAATTTCCATCTAAATTGCGGAAAGAGCTCAAGAATCGTGCTACGGAGGCGGCTTTAATTACTTAAAAACTACCAAACTCTGTAAAAAAAAATTACAATAAACATTTTAAGGAAATATGACTTTACAAAATCCAAAATCACTGGCCTGTCTACTTAATGGAATGGAAGTAAATGTTAAATGCTTATAAATCCCTGCCTTGACGTGAACCCGTCGGACCTAATAAATTATTATTTATTATCTCGTCCACAGCGCCGACCAGCATTATTGATCAAGCACTTCATCCGTCGCGTCAGAGGAAACTAATAATGGTGGGGGTTAGACTATACAGCAGAACAAACCGTGTGGTCTTTCCTTCTCAAAGAAAAATATTGAATCTCTCTCCTTCCTCCAACGTGTTTTTTTTTATATTTTAAGTATTAAAATTAAATACGCTCATAAAATTTTATGGTCTTGTAGAGCAACATTCTAATCCAGTCTCTGTGATCTGTTATAGCTTAGGGTCAATTTTCATGACAAAACGGTTCGGCTATTACGTCGTTTTAAGTACCAGGGGAGCCAGAGCCGTGTATACAGTTGGCCTCAATAGCATAAACATAATCTCGCCTCGCCAGCCAGCCAGGCTGTGCGTAGTGCAGGTCTAAACTCAAAAAACAAAGATTTATTGAGCATAAACCGAAACCTAATTACTTTGAAGAAATATATTTTTTTAAAAGGCAGGTTGATGGAAATTGAAAAAGAGATTGACGTATGGTAGACGGATTAGTGCAAGTACAAGTGCACCAAGCTGTAACCTGAGTTTGGTACATGTAAGGCAGGACGCTTTAGCGA
Organism: Ceratophysella denticulata; assembly: GCA_034694925.1. Taxonomy (NCBI): domain Eukaryota; kingdom Metazoa; phylum Arthropoda; class Collembola; order Poduromorpha; family Hypogastruridae; genus Ceratophysella; species Ceratophysella denticulata. The sequence goes on from JAQFYT010001381.1 coordinate 10,637, forward strand.
ACAACGACGACGTCAACCTATAGATGGCGACAGGTGACGGACCAACTGTATCCGCAATATAAGCTGAGGAGGGCCAATAGGCTAACAAACCGAAACGCATTAGGCGACCTTCATTAGCACGAAAATTTAAAATGAGAATTATAAAAAAAAACCCAAATGGTTCGCTACCATGTCCAAGTTCAAATTGAATGTTTTACGCCTCTAGCTAGCAAAAACGCTATGCTTGAATAATGGCGGTGAATTCGTAAACTACTCCAAAATGGCGCCGCGTATGAATATTAATAATTAATACGAATGCATGGACGTCCACTGCAACGGCATTTATATTGTTCTGAATATAATTTTTAATCAAGCATTACAAATTACAACGCGGTATATATCTAGGAAAAACGATGATTTTTTTATACGATATACAAAGTACAAAGTAGCCCTGGTTTTTGGCCCTCCAGGTGAGAGGTGAGTCCTGATCCTGACCCTGGCCTCAGGTCAGACGAGTTAAATCCTTCAGTACTTCACGCTGGCTGCCCATTGCATTACAAACGAGATAAGTTTACAATAAGGAATTAAAACGCAATTTCAAATTAATATTGTTGGTGTCAAGTCTTGTGAAAAAGCAAGTTTGACCACTTTGTCGTCCCAGGAGAGGAAGAGAGGGGTAAGGAGAAGAAAAAAAATCATAATTAATGTAACGGCGTGGGCGGTTCATTCACCAAGAATTTGGTACTCGTTTCATCATCACTAGTGAACACGGGAATGAACGACGGAGATAAATATTGTTGTCCGACTCATCTTTGAGTGTTCTCAGGTAACTAATACAACAGGCCTACAAATTCTGAGGTATTTCTTCCGAGATAAGGCTATTAGCTATTATGGCTTCGTTTCACTTGTCGTGATCTCTAATCGTTCATTGCATTAGCAGGTGTTGAGAGCGGTGTTTTACTCTGAGAGAACCTTTATTGTACACAGGTACGTCTTGCATGTATGCATGCTCGAAAACGAATTTCGTTTAGTGGCGTTTGTATTGTATTTACCCTTGTCGTGCGCGACCTACCGCGTTTTAATTAGTACTACAGTATTGGCGTGTGCGACGGCGACCTAGTATGTATATCGTTTTGAGAGTTTCAATAGCTTTCGGTAGCTTACGTTCTAGATGCTGAATTAATGCAACGTCATAAATGTTAAGTACACCTCATTTATTCAGTTCATTCAGAAATCATTCCATAGGACCTTACGCTAGTAATTTCACAGGATTCATTTCATAGCAGTTAAGATTTAGAACGTATCCTTGCCGTTAATATCTCATATAGTAATGCCAATTCAGGCTACATACATAATGCATTGGGTTGGGTTGTTTAAATTGTAAAGCAATTTGTTGTCTCAAACACAAAAAACTAATTAGCAATGTCAGGTTTTTGTTGAAATGTCAACCATGTCAACCAAATCAACATTATACTGACATGCAATTAACTATAGTGTGTAAGTGAACTGACCATATTAAAGTGACAGGTGAAGCAAGTTAAATAACTACATACTAGGCAGAATCTCAAGTTATGATTTTCTATAAATGTGCAATTTAAAAGGGAAAACCTTCTGAAAACTAACAACTAGCCCTGATCATCAGAAATCAGAATCAGACTGCCTCCAAACTATGGGTTTTTGGGTTTTTTTTACTTTATCTACCTACTTAAAATTATCAAGTTCTGTATCAGTTAGTTATTTTTAAGGAACGAAATTGTACAATGTTATAGCTCATCCTTCAAACCCTCATCATCATCCAGGTCGATATCCTCTTCAACTGGAAGTTGACCGTCCTTACCGTCCCATGGCTCGACAGGGCTAAGTTTGGGTAGTGCTGTGCCAGGAATGGGTGCAACTGAGCCTCGACCGTATGACAAATCTCTGCAAGAAAAAACGTCATAAATATAAATATGATTATTTCATTGCTTCAGCCAAGCACCAAAAACCAAAACACATCACCAAAATGTTGTCCACGAATGAATTCCCTTATAAATATTTATCACATTTGTTATCCAAATTCAGTTCCAGTTAAACTCAAAATTAATTCCAATCCATAAATCCTCATAAAAACAGAAATTTTTATTCATGAGGAGGAAGGAGTGCCTTGGGTATGAGACAAAGCAATTGATAAATGTTATGGCAGTGAAAATGAGATTCTGCTTAGACCTTGACTTGAGGAAAGCTCAATGATCGTTAGATATGATTTAGAACAGTGATTTCAAGCTTTGACTCAAAACCTCACCTGAGAAATTCTGCAATGCCGTCATCCGCAAAAGAGCCGCGGAAGAGAGAATATCTGCCCTTCTTCAAATTAACTGCGGCCATGGCTGGGTACCCAAATCCACCAATGTCCAAGGATTCTTCCAGTTTCAAATAGTCCACAGCTTGAGCCCAGAGCCATCCCCATTGCTGCTTCTTGAACTTGTCACCTTGGCGTCGGAGAGTGTCCTGAATAATGGGAATGAGTACTTTAGCTTAGTAAATTCTAGTCAAACTTTAATGTTAATGCTCGCATATCTCTGCAAGGCCATGTCCTATCCAGGAAAGTATCGCGTTTATCGTCATAATTTCGTTTCCAACCTTGCGCCGAAAACGCCAGACCAAAACTCCAGCATACATAAACATATGTAGTACATTTCGCTAAATAACAGACGGAGAAAAGTTGTCAGGGTTCATGACGAGTATGTCTTGCTTGAGTGCTTGAGTTCTGGCAATGTCGGTGCAAGTTAGAGCGCACACCGTAATAAAACCATTTTCCAGTTTGCTTTGCTAACTTACCAGATATGCGTTTCGACATTTGGCATCACAGTCGAGGATATGAGGAAGGACGGACACAATACAGATAGCATGATTGCTGCAGCCCTCGGTAAGTACTTCGTCACTCACGATCTGGTTGAGCTCTGGTGGCGGAATATTCTCAACTGCCTTGTCGCTGGCCCATGCCACGATGGCATCAGCAGTTCGTCCTCCGTCATATTCTTCTGGACCGCTCTTCTTACCGGCAGGGAAGAATTTGATGGTTGGATATCCACGGACTCCATACTCAGAAGCCTTTCCGGAATGAACAGTGGCGTCAACAGCTCCCAACTTCACTTTTCCCTTCAATTGGCTTGCAGCCTTGGCCCATTCCGGAGCTAGTTGCTTGCAGTGACCGCACCAAGGAGCATAGAATTCAACCAACCATGGCTCATCGGACTGAAGAACGAGTTTGTCAAAGTTACTGTCCGTGAGTTCAATAACAGCGTCTTTGCCGCTACCACCGCCTAAAGCAATGAAATGAATTATTTACAAAGAATACAAAAAACAAGGTATTTTGCAAAGACGTCAATGATTTGTTTGTATGCCGTACTTCCGCTTCCGCCGCTTGAGGACTTTCCACCACCGAGCACGCTTTCAACCTTGGCCTTAGCTGCCCTCAGAGCTGCATCGACTAATCCTTGAGCAGTGCGCTGACCATTGTAGTCCTCGACCTTCTTCCCGGTGAAGATTTTGATCGTTGGGAAACCTTGAACACCATATTGACCTCCGAGTGACTTCTCTTCGTCAGCGTTTACGGCTCCAACCTTGACAACACCTGTCGGCAATAAAAAAAGTGAAAAGCTCAATTAGAATTTGAATGCTTGTCACAGGGTACAACGACAGACAAGTGTTACATAGCATGATGCATGACAGTGCGCTGTGTCATGCATCACAGCTTGAACATCAAAGTATTCAGATTTTAATAATAAATTCAAAATCAAATAAATTAAAAAATACCCTTGAGAGCTTTAGCCGCCTTAGAATACTCAGGAACAAGCTGTTTACAGTGACCGCACCAAGGAGCATAGAATTCAACAATCCAGACTTCATCTCCATTCTTGACCAGACGGTCAAAGTTGGTGGACGTGAGGGTCACGACGTCACCGGACGAGTAGAGACCTTCACCGCCTTCGACAAGGCCCAGGCTGAGGGACAGCAGGAACCCTGCTCCCAGCAAAATTGCTCCTTTCAGCATTTTCGACTTCAGATGTCAGATGTCAAGGTTCCTAGATTCCTTGAGAAAGCTGACGTGGTCTTTGACTACCGATACAGACTTTTGCGACGCGACGACTGACACCTCACCAACTGAACAACCAGGACGAAGGACACGAAGTTACTGACCCCTCTTTTCACTCTTCTTGTTGTCAAATGCCGAATGATAAAAAAAATTACACGTCAGGCTAGCCGAGATTCAAACTTGAGTACACGTCGCGCTGCGAATTCTTTCGACTTATGTTAGCGTCAATAGTGATAAATGCTTTTGCCATATACTATCTAATAGGACGTCAATTTAAGTTTCTTAATTTAAGCAAGTTTCCCATAAACTTTTTGACAAGTTTTGCCAAAAAAAAACGACGTTTATCATCTGTATTCGGGTTTTTAAACCTAACCTGACATGAATACACTTAATCTAACCTATTCTGACCTTAGTAGCATAAATCATGTAACAAATTTCAATACAATCAATAAACGACCTGAAATACCAATTTTGGTTTAGAGAAAAACCTGTCAAAATTTATGGCAAAACTTGTTTAAATTAGGGTAGAATAATATTGATTCCTTTATGGTTTTACTCATGCTGAGGATTTTAATCCGTAAATTGTATACTTATAAAATCGTTATTTTTGATTTGAGATTAACAGGTTTATTAAAAAATGTGTAATTGAAAATACAAGATAATTATTGTTTATCAAAGGCTGCAATACGATGACCAGGAGGTCAGTTAGGAAGTGCTGTCCATTTGAAAAGTTCGGCGTATGGGTTCATTATTTTGAAATTGGGAAATTTTGCCTAGGTAATTTGGAATTTAAATAATTATACTTAACGCGAAGATGTTTGGATTCCTACTGTCTGCTGTTCAAAATATCAAATGACCAATTTACTAATCACCCTATATTCAAACATTTGTTTTCATAACTAACAATAAGAAAAATATAAACTAGCAAAGGCTCCGAATTTGAACGCTGTAGAGGCTCATTGAGGTAAAGTATTCTTGAACATTTCAGAATTTATAAACATGTTTCGAATTATATATACACAATACACATTTTGAGTGGAAGGGTAAATAAAATCGTTGTAGAAAAATGTTTCGAATTTATTTAAAAATGGGTAGCATTTTTCGATGCCATGAAAAAATAGAATATGCCATAAAAAAGAAGACTTTTGCAATAGGAAATGAAATGCTGCAATAAGTCAAATTGGTCTATAATTCCAAAGGAAAGGTTAGTTTTTGGTCATTTGGGTATTTCAAAAATCTAACCTAACCTGTAGAACGGATCAATCTCGTCCGCCAAAATTTACACCTAACCTAACCTGACTAAAATCAAATTTACTGCCATGCAGACTTATTGCACAAGTCTTCTTTTTCATAACAGATTCTATTTTCACATAGCACGTTTATAAATTTCGCTATAGGAAAGTGTAAAACAGCGGCAAGTGGGATTTTCTCACACTATGGGCGTAAAAAACTGTGTGAAGGATTTGAACTACGCGAGTGAACAATTTCCGTAAGCGTATGGGAGACTGTCGCATATGTAGCCTCCAAATCCTTCACAGTTCACAGTTATTTTTCGCCCACAGTACATGCCGATCAGGGCCGTCGGCATTGTTGAACCTGTTGTGTACACAGTTCTCATCATTTTGGTTACAATTTGTTTATTTTATTTCATCGTATCTAAGCTGATTACAAAATGTAGCGGTTCGAGGTGTTCTTCATTTGAAATGTCATTCAGAAAGTAATTCTTGGTTCTCTTTAACAGATGGAAATTACGAATATGTATCTGAAGAAGAGTTGGAATATCATCCGAGGCAACAATCTGAATCCAGGTAGTAGTTTATTCTCGTATCTTGAGTAGTACTTTATCTTACGGCGCAATAATAAATTTCCCAAAATAGTTTGATACATACACCGAAACCTCACCCCGCTCCAGAGGGGGTCTAACTCGGTCGTGACCCGTGGCGGTTGGCTCCGGAAAATTGAATTTTTTTGCGCTTCGCGCAAAAAAATGCAATTTTCCGGAAAAAAATTTGCGCGCGTAAGCGCGCAAAAAATTTTTGGGGTTTAATATACAGAGGATATGTAAAAAATCAAGGAAT
>JAQFYT010001382.1:0-16766 GCA_034694925.1 Ceratophysella denticulata
GCTACAGCATTGTTTTAGTCCAAGGCGATGGTTCAATTCAAAAGCAAAAAATGAAAAGTAATAAATTTCATTTTATTCAAACGGTCGCAGTCATTTCAAAGGAGACTTCGGAAGTTATTAAAAAATTTGCTTACCCAAAAAGTGTCAGGTGAGCAATTTGATAATTCGATAAAATATCTGGAAGGCTATATAACTTATCAATCCATACTTTACAGATTTTATCTAAAAGCAAGATACAACTGGAGAACCGAAACGTTACGCGAATGGCTTGATCTGCCACTTTTTTCAGAAGAGTATTATTTGTTTCTGGTCCAGTTGTACATCTGCACTATTCTGACTCTGATCGTTATGGTAAGTTTCTTACTGAATTTAACTGTTGATTAAGATTAGATTTCTGACAATTTGTACGGTATACAGTGGAAGGTTTGCTGGTTTATTTTAAATGAATTCACTGGTAATGCTGGAATCCCCACTGCTCTTCATGTTGCTGAAAGAACTGCAACAGTTCCCAAACCGACTGTCCAAAAACAGCTGCCAAGAAGAAATCCGAAGCAAAAAAATGTGCGTAAGAAGTCAGCACAAGTTAGACCACCTTCAATCACTAGAGTCCAACCTGGCACCACGCAGCCAAAAAGTAGAATACCAATCAGAGAACCGATCTACTTTGATGCCAAACGATACAACGTATACGAAAGTTTAGGAAAAGGGGGAAGTGGTCAAGTATGGCTTGTCCAGTTGGACACTTACTACCCATCGGATACAAAACCTAGACATTATTTGTCGTCCAAACCAGTTCTGGCTATCAAGGAAGTCAACTTTGAGTCTACGAATGAAAATACATCGGTAAACAATAATGAAGACAAGGACGAAGAGGTCAATACAGAGCTGAATGATCCTGAACCCAATAGCCATAACGAATTCCAAATGAACTTCAAAATATTTTATGAAAACTACCAAAAAGAATTACGGGCCAAATTGATGAGGGAAGTATTTGTCCGTGAAGTTGAAATGTTGGAACGACTAAAGACACCGAAAACAATCGATTTTGTTGTTCAAATGATAAACTATGAGGTGTGTGACCTTGGCGGAAAAATTTTAATGGATGCAGGGCAACATGATCTAGTTCATACGTTCAGCAATGATCCGATGACACATGACAGATTCAATTCAATCATTGTGGACATGGCAACGGCAGTGGGAGCAATCCATTCCCTCGGAATCGTTCATTTCGATATCAAACCGTCAAACTTTGTTTGGTTTGGAACCAAACTCAGGCTCATTGATTTTGGAATTGCTTCTACTCTAGAGTTCATTAAAGAAAACGCAACATCACCAACTCCTGTACGATTTTTAGGAACGCCTGGTTTCATGAGCCCTGAAGTTTTGATGGGCGACCATGTGTCGGTTGGCCTCAAGAGTGACGTTTGGTCGTTTGGAGCTATTCTGTATGTTCTGTTCAAGGGAAAACGCATCCTGACAGGTATTGAAGACATTCAAGAGCCGGAAATGAAATTGGACGCCATCCGGTTGGCCTTGGATGAAGCTCTAAATGAAGACTTTACCCCGAGCCCATTCTTTACACCTGGGTTTTATTCAGTAGTGCTCAAAAGATGCTTGGAAATGGAACCAAGCAAGCGATGGGATAGCGCCAAACTTAGAAATTTTATTCTAAGTGGAACTTTACTGTGAATCAGTCTACTACGTAAACCCAATCTCAAGCACTTACAATTATAACTAATATGAGCTAATCATGTGATCATATGCTTCGGCACCAATAAATAACTTATACTCCGGTAATGACAAAGCACAATTGGGTCGGAAGTCTGAAAGAATAAATAACTCAATTATTAATCACGGATGTATTAAGTGCAAATCTTTTAAAACGAGATGATAAAAATTATTCATGGATTATGTTATACTGTTAACTCGAATAGTAGAGTCCCTCTAAATGGAAAATGTAAATGAAGCTATGTCATATGGGTTTCAACACTATCTATCACTTTGATTACCTACTGCCAACCCAGAATTTGGGGCTCGAAGAATAAATCACTCAATCATTAATTGCGGAAGTATTAAAATCATATTTTCGATTAGACCATTAAAAGAAGATACCCCAACCGACAAAATTAATGGGATGACGTCAGTTTCTCCCATTTAAAAACAACGGAAAACTTCTCAATTTATATAAGTTTCAGTGGATCCTTGCATTTTAGATTTGGAGAGAATCAGTTGTTAGTTTGTTAGGTAAGGTTAAAAGGTTTATATAATCCACGAATATTTTGTACATCCAACCAAGCCATTCATTGTGTCGTTTTTGACTCAGATCTACGGTCCGCCTATTAGGAATATGGGTATTTTACTACTGTACATTAAATGTGTTTGCAAGTTATAAACGGGAGGTCCTCCTAAACAACTGTGGACGAAGGAATTAATTGTGCTGTAGCTACTAGCTAGAAGTAGATCAATAGCGTCGCGGTGACACTTTAGCCTGTAATCTAAATTGACTCTGAAAACTAAAGCTGCATCTGTAAAAAATCGACTTGATTAGGGGTAACTGCGCTCTTGAAGGTATCACTAGCATATGGGCGAAAAATTATACATTTGTTTTTATTTTTAAAAGGCAGTTTTAGATGATTTCAGAACAAACGCTGAAGAACCTTGTCTGGGGTTTAAAATGTATCGCCCGACTCCAAGCGTCTTCATTCTTCTGGGACGAATCTACACAGTCACTCATACTGAAAGTCGATAAAAATAACGGAAAGTCGAGTTGTCAACGTGGGTGGGGGAAGCGATTTCGATCATTTATCCCCGTGTTTCGAATTATTATGACCATATTCGTTGTGTTAAATCTTACTCTGAGGCAGGATATTAGCGTTGCGGACGTCATACTTTCACTTTACCTACTAGAAATTTGGTTCCTAATTTTCCCTACCCATGTATTATTCCTTCTTTGGGATTCCAAGTGTGTCGACTACATTAATTCCCTCCTGATGTTCAACTCTGAAATGGGTAATATTACACAATTTTGTAAATTTAGCATTTTCACTTGTGCTAGTTCAGTTTTCTGAAGTCATTTGATGTTTCTGATTGTTACAGTAAAATTTTTCAATATAAACATGAATGGCAAGGACGGAATGGAAAAGTTCACCAGGCTACTTGTTTCTACTCCGATATTTGTTGCAGCACTTAGCTTTCCACTCGCGGTATTCCAAACCTATAACGACCATCCGTTTTATCGATTTCTAAACCCAGCCCAAATTGGAGGTGGAATTTTATCTAATATCGCTATTAATTTAGTCTTCCATTTACAAATTGCAATAGATGCGATTTCCATTTCTATTACGGGTCTTATAATTGTGATACATACAAACTCAATGAGAAGGTGGATTTCACTCTGTACTAATGAATTGTGAGTCATTCAATCATAAATTATAGGATTCCACGATAGTCCATAGAACCCACTATAGAGCTGCGACAGTAAATAACATAACGCTCACTATATAACGGCAATATTATAAGACACGTCGCAATTACATCGCGGCGATATTGTTTTAAGTCCAAGGTACATTATTATCAAAATGAACAGAACATCAACGTTCAAGTTAGCCATAAGCTGTAAAACCTAACCTAACCTATTAATAGGTATTGTAGCGCTACTTATTTCAGGTACTTGTGAACCTAACCTTACCTTATCTTTAGCATAGGTATACCTTTGCTATCTCAGGCAATCGTGTGGAGAGTTATAGAAGTTGCTTATATAATACCTAATTAACATATGAATCGCGTTCAACGTGGACGTCGATTTGCATATTGGGAACATTTTACATTAGAAAAATATCGCCGGTATGTACTATCACCGCGATGTAAAAGACCTGATGTGTTATATCGCCGCGATGTAAAAGACATGCTATTCTATGTCGCCGCTGTCGCTATGTAGTGTGCGCTGGCGCTATGTACTGTAGCAGCTATGTAAAGGGCGCTATGTACTATCGTGGAACGAATTACACCATACAATTATTAGATATTCCAGTAGTCAACTACAGTAGTATATCCTACACCGTCGATTTCACAATTTGAGATGGGTGACATTTTTCGATGCAATGAAAAAGTAGACGTTTGCAATAAGAAATGGAATGTTGCAATAAGTAAAATTATTCTATAATTCCAAAGCTTAGGTTAGTTGTTGGTCATTTGGGTATTTCAAACGCCTAACCTAACCTGTAGAACGGATCAATCTCGTCCGCCAACGTTTTAACCTCAAATAACCAGACTAATATCAAATTTATTGCCTTGTAGACTTATTGCAAAAGTCTTCTTTTTTATTGCAGATTCTAAGGTATTTTCTGCACTTTTATATATTTCCCATTTCAGATCCACTCCAAATATCAGCATTCCGAGAAAAGTGAAAATTCTAAGGCTGTACAGGTCATTTCAAGTGATTCACAACATGACAACCCATCTAATGTCCTTCATGCTGCCAACAATAATACCCGCTGCAGAAGCTTTCATAATTGGAGCTGCTTTCAACTCTATCAGACTTTTCAGCTATATTGGATTCGCTCCCATTTCCTGCATTTTCACATTGGGAATGCTGGCGCTCATTGAGTTGGATCTGGGGATCACTTTTGCTGTCAAATTAACCGACGCTTCGAAGGACTTCCTTGATATTGGACGACGACTTCAGATTAAGAACTCGAAGTATCTGCACCTCTATTTCAACTCATGTCCCCCACTGACCTGGAATATCGGCGGGACCTTCACGCTGATTAGAGAGACGTTTCCGAAAATTGTGGACGGAATTATTATCGATAGTCTAATTAATCTGGTTATACTCTTCTAATACCATTTATTATTAATTTATATATTATTTCGATACGGAAATCAGTTTCTACTACAGGGTTCGGCTGAATTCTATATAGATCGTATTTATTAACCTGGAATTTTGTGTGAAGTGTTTTATTTTTTCAATATATGTCTTAAAAGTAACTGAAATAAATGTTTGTACTAAAATAAATTTAAATTGACGTAAGCATGACTTATAATACATAGCTAGTGTGTGTTCCTAAAGTCGCGGAATCCATTTGTTAATCGTGATGTTTTAAATTCAGAATTTTCTCTGCCATTGCTCTGCATTACCGGGCACGGGCTGAGAGGAAAATCTTACTGAAAATCTGTAGTAATATCGGGTGGGAGGGACCTAATGTGAACAAAAGTCTGCTTGTAAAATTACCTTCGAACTTTACTTACAGAAAGTTCGTTTAATTTTGTAATTTATTACGATTTCTCTTGCATCATCTCTGACACCATGTCTAATACACATTGATAACTGATAACCCGATGAAGATCCGTTCAGGCATTATGTCAAGAAACTGTACTCCGGACTCGGCATAGTAGGGGTAAATACATACAGGTAGATAAGTTTGAAGAAGCTATAACGTTTCTCGTTTCACGAATCAGTAGAGTACATTCCGGTAAAAAGAAAGGTATGTTATTATGTGTCATCCTTCTTTAGTGTTTGTTGTCATAAAAACCATAATTAATAAACAACCTCATTCTATTCCTGTGAGTAGCTATTCAATAGCCTTTTTGTTTTTGTTATAAATTAATCACCCCAATTAGCTGACGTGAGTGGCACACTACGATTACGATTGCAGTTGGATAAAGCAAAAGAAAGTGCCACATCGTGGGCAAAATTTAGCAGCGATTCTTCATCTGACTTCAATTTACTGTCTCAGTTGTTCTCTCGTCAGTTATGGGGGGAATAAAATTAGCAATTGTTGGACTTTGTTTTGCGTTTCTGCAAATAACTACAGCATGTCCAGGTGAGGTTTATTCTATCTTACCATTAATTGTTAGTTATTTTGTATATTCAGCTCTAAGGTAGACTGACACTGAGAATTACGAACTTGGTTGATTACCTACGTTCCAGATCTTTGTAAGGAACCGATGTTGGAAGGGCCATGCCGTGCAGCTATGATCGCGTACTACTACAGCATTGAGAATCATCAATGCCGAGCCTTTTTCTATGGAGGCTGCAAAGGGAATCAAAATAGCTTTGACTATAAGAAGGACTGTGAAGAAAAATGTGCTTCTTGCAAGACATGAATGAATTTTGTTTTATTGAACGAAACAGTTACAGGTCGGCGAATAGATTTTTATATACGATATTTAAAAACATATATATGCCTATTTCGACGTGTATTCTTTTCCAGGTTCTTAGAGAAAATTAAACAAGTTTTAACAACTGAATTATATTCAGGACAACTCTGAGTTTAGATTACGAAATTACGTATCATACACTGGAAACTGGAATAATGTTTATCTAATACAAATATCTTCAGTAGGGCTTTGGTTCATTTGTCAATTTTTTCGATGTTTCGAAAATTGCATATAACATATATTCTGAACGTTTGTCAATATTTCTGCACCAAATCAGTAGCTTTATTCAATTTCATTTGTAGCACACTTTAGTTAACAACTATTTTTGAATAAGCCTTGTAGCGCACTAGCCACTTAGCAACTCCGTTATGAATATCATGACTCCAATAGAAATGCAGGCTTAGTAGACGTAAAAGAATTGACAGGCTTCATTTTTTTTTAGTATTCCTTTGAGCGCAGATCTAACTTGTTCCGAGTTCTGGTGAAGAAAATCGCTCCCATATTCTATAAATCCATGAGCGAATGAGTTGAGCGAATCCTCAAATAACGAATTCTCCAGAAATATTCGGTATAATCCAATTATATTGAGTCATTGGAATCTCTCGCATAGTCCGTAAGTCCGCAAAAGTTCAAATTTGAGAACCACGCTGCCTGCAACCGGCTGTTTGTGCTGTGCTTATACGCCTTGTTGGTCCTGTTTTAATCCAGTCTTGAAATTAATTTCTGATGGCTATTTCAACAGTTTTAGTTAATAAATTATTAATCTACCTAAAGATTAATCAATTATTTCTTTTTAACTTCAATCTCGATGTTTATAAGGTTATATTATAACGGTGTTCATCAATCAATTCATCACATACGTGACGAATGGTACCGGACTTTCTACATAATTAGTAAAAAGTCCGGGAAAGTGTCTAATAGAAGAGAGCATAACAGTCGCCTGTGTTCAGGGCATGGATGACTTGGGTGGTATTGAGATAAGAGGTTTTATTTGGAATGGGCCGAGAGTATATCATCGGGATGCTATACTTTGAGCAGAATTTAAGTTCTTTTCTTACAGCAACATACTTCAGACAACAAATAAATTAAAAATAGAAATTATGATATATTGGTATTCACTCCCTTGTCTTCAATAATATTCTTATTTGCTTTCTAAATGTACTGGAAATGTTAGATATTGGATTGCAATAAATAATTTCTGCATTGAATCACTCAAATATACATACTTAATGATTAAAACTTACAACTTCTTTTTGTTATTAGGTAGACTATAAACACAGTGGTTGATAATTGATATGGAATATTACAAGGAACTTTAGACAGCTATGAAATCTGGAGAATGCATTCTATGGAACTGAATCGCATTCAGAACACACCCTTTGTTGTCATTCCTCTTGTCTCTTATTTTATTTCGAGTCCAGTGCAAACATACGGGTTTGCTGGAATAACACTTTTATATTTTACCGCAATACAGTTCTCTGAAGGTACACAGTCATGGAAATCACCTCTACATAGGCCAAAAAAAATTTACCCTGACACTTGCTTCTAAAGTTTTAACGACACAACACTTTGGATAAACTTGACCAGTTTCGGAACTTTCATTTCATATTGTTTGTTAAACTTGAAACCAGAGTAAGTAGCCATTGACCACACCCTTTTTGTTGTATTTATTACTATTCATATTTCACATAGAGTGCAACACAAATAGTAGTATAGTGTTTGGTGTTAGAATATTTCTTACTTTCTGGAAGAGAGCGTCTTTGAAATCAATTCTGCAATCCAAAAATGTGAACCTATATAAACCAGAAAAATCGTGCCAGATGAGTTATACTGTGTAATCCGATTCCAAAACATCTGGAATTCTTCAAGATCGTGATTTTGTTGTTGTTTGAATTAGACAAAGTTGTAACTTTCGGGCAAATTACCAGTCGTCAAAACGTTTACTAAATACATGGTAATGGGTAAAACAGGATACATAATACTTTTGAGGTTATTGTTCTTACTACCCGATATCTATTCTCAAGATGCATTGAACTTGAATGATTGGTTGACGGATTTCTGGAATTGCCAAGTAGCCATACATTTGGTTGGGAGTGAAGTTATAGATCTGGGCAAGTTTGAATTCCCGATTTGGCTAACAAATTCGAATTATTCAAAAATATATTTCTTAAAAAGCGAAAGTGACCAAACAACTCCCGTGCGCATCAGCAATTACAACCATCAGAAGCTACAATCCATATCTTGCACCGCAGAACTAAGGATACTCTCGAAATTTATGTTATCCGTGTTCAAGCAAGTGACCTTTGATTGTCATTCATGTAGTGGATTCTTGTCTGCTGAAGTTCTACATTATTCTAGATTGACAAATCACTTTTCCCATTCTTTTTCATTCATAATTTTAGTTTTACCCAGACATGAATATAATATTAGCCTGGATCTATGGAGTGGCTTTTCACGAGTACAAGGAGACAGATACCGAAATTATCAATTCTTTACATTTGGATACGAGATGGAAGAATCCACATATTCTGCCTATATAGAATCGATCACGTACTACAACGTTCAAAGTTTAAAGTCATGGAGTTGTGGAGAAATTGCGTTTTCTAAGGTAGTCTTCGACTTCTATTTGCCATTAACTAGCTTTTCGAAATCAACACTGAGGCAGGAAATGGAAAACATTATTAGGCAAAAGTATCATTTAGGGTGCTATATTGTTAGTTCAATATCAACACGCCAATCTCCGCCTGTGATGCCAGGTGGAGGTTCTATTCTCGGAGTTATAAATATCGTTATCCTAACTTCACATCCAGTATTTCATTATCTCAAAAGTCTAAAAATGAGAGAATACTACTTTAGGTATAGACACAACGTTTCCTTTATTTGGGTGAATCAGGGAATTCTGCTCGGACACATCAGTGTCAATATTTCGGAAACTTTTTTAAAACAAACACGTTCAGGCAAACTTTTTTTGCAAGCAACGCCTACAACTTCAAACATTTTTTATGATATCGCATATCATGATTATTATTATGGTAATGTTGAGACTCAGTTTCCAACAAGTCAGACTTACTTCAACTTTTTGACATGTCACGGTTACCGGAATAACGTATCAGCATTTTATTATTTGGAACCGTTAGATTCATCTACTTGGTTCTTCGTTCTGGCTACCACAGTTACTATAATTTTGATTTTAATTTTGATACTGAAATCTACAATTTTAAATGCATTTTTCTACAGTCTCTCAGTACTCTTGGAGAATGGGTTTGGAGTATTACATTTAAGTGTTGATGTTAGTTATATTTACTCAGTAGTCTACATAGTACTCTCCCTCATCATGTTAATCATCGGTAATTATTACAAAGCAATATTTACCATGGATATTGCAGCTCCATTGAAAAACAGAATCTCGGTGGAAAGAATAATCCAACTAAATAATTGGTCAATAACAACTTTGCCTTATTCGTATATCCTTGATTCGACGGACGCAAACGAACAAATAATATTGCAGCGTTTAAAAAAACAAGAGAGACTTGTATCCACTGAAGGAAAAGGAATAAAATTTTCTGATGAGAACTATTTACTTAAACAAAGTCATCTTGGAAAGGATCTCTCGAACTTAGTAGTTGAAGAATCTGGAAAAACGACAGAAAAGGAAGTAGGACGGCGTTTAGCGGAAAGTGAAACCACAATATTACACATTTCTTATGAAAATGCCCTAAATTATATTTCTGACTGTGATAAAAGCGCTTTCATTGGAACTCCGGAGGAAATAGATTCGTTCAAGAAGTTCAGTCAAAATCGTATAAAACTAGGTATAGGGAAGGATAAATTTTATCTAAGAACGTATTATTGGAGGATACCCAATACATCAGGTGAATTTGTTCTACGAAGATTCGCTCAACTCATTAGCTCAGGAATATACAGTAAATGGGAACGAATTTTTTATATGAACACACGAGATGACCTGGATCCAGCGCTTAAAACATCCACGGAAGAAAAACAAAAATTAGAGTCTCCTCTCGGACATTTCTTCTATGTCTACGCTGCCTGTATTGCCATTGGAAACGCGTTATTTATATTGGAGTTAATAATTAACATACTGCAAAACATATGGACAAATTTATTCCTGTCACGAGCCACTGTTAACTAAGGACCTGTAAATTTCTAGTGCTTATCAAGCAGCGTTTTGTACAATTTCACCCTTTTTTATTTCAAAATAAATAAATCCCTAATTTACGCACCTATAAATGCAAATAAAAGTAGTTAATGTGGGTAATGCTAAATGCCTACTGTACAAACCGGTCTTACTCATAGGTTGAATTTAAACACCGTTTTTGCTAGGAGTGCATTTTTCTTTTAGATTTTCATAGTTAATGAGGATATGCCTTACCCCAATTGGAATATTCTAAGTTTGTAAGGAAATATTCTACAGATAATCATGTTGTAATGAGGCGTTAGAAAAAAGGTCTTGTTAAGTAAAGGGGCTATTGTTAGTATAAGCAAACAACTGCAAAATACGAAATAAATAATCATTAATAATTAAAGATTGAGTTCTTCAATAATTGTAAACTAGGGTTTGCTTAAGCTTTCTCCATCGCGTATTACATATTAGTAAATTCATGTAATTGAATATCCGAAATACAAAAGTTAATAAAAAAATGAAAAGTCCATTTAAGTGGCCTAATTAAAACAAGTTTTGGTCTAAACTTTTTAACAATTTTTGTGTTAATATACGACGTTTTCATCTTTTTTTAGATTTTTTTACCTAACCTAACCTGAGTACATTTAATCTAACTTTTCTTGAGCATGAATCACATAACTAATTTCAATAAAATCAATGAAAAACCTGAAAACGTAGTTTTTTTAGGACGAAACTTGTTTAAATTAGGCAAAAAAATATTGATTTAAAAATTCGACCGGTATGCCCATATAGCCAACCCATTTTCAACTAAATTAACGTAGGTACCTCCTCTTTTATGTTAGAACTACGTTTTGTATACAACTACTTGTGACCCTCGTGCATAAGCTTACCGGTCAAAGAAAAAAATTCTACATACTTCATGGGAAAGTATTGATGGAATATAATGAAGTTGACAGAAACGCTCAAATCGGTGGATTAGTATTGGATTTGAGTGAATTTGAGATCTGGAATTCTCCATGACAGAATAGTGTTTTAATCCAGGAATATTCCATTTCTGGTAAAGTATTTCATACCAAATTCAATGCAAATGACTATGGAGAGCCGCAATAGTTATCAAACTTAGCTTAATGGATTTTGTCATTCCTATTCGTCAAGAGTACCTGTATTTAACACCTCATTCAGTTTTTAATTTCAAGTGTTGTTACATGCCTGTCCGGTCTAATTTTTAAAATTTCCATTTCACACCTTCTCATTTCAAATGCCAAGATAATGTATTTCCAAATTACAGATCCGATAAGCTGGTGTAATCAATTGGCTACATTTGGAAATTAGTCCTGTAATAGTTCCAAAACTTTGTATAAATAATTGAACTGAAGCATTGATATGTGTTAGTTTGCTATCCAACTCTGAATACTCACTAAGTAGAACAGCAAGCAGAAGGGAATCAGAATGACTCGACTAGTAATTTGCGTTGTCCTGGCAATTTTTCAGCTCGGATCATGTGCCGGTAAGTTGATTTTGAAAAACTAAAATCATAGTGTAATCTTTATACTTAGATATTAAAAACGGCAAAATTTGGTATTTAACTCGTATTTCCGGTTTTAGGCCCTAAATTTGCTCCATACTACGACACTTTTCTGAAGGACAGATCCGACTTGGCTGAAATCGCCGAGCTAACCGGACAGTATGACTACCATTTGGCCTTTGCCCTCGGAAGTGCTGAAGGATGCAAGCCAAAATGGGGCGCTGAATTTGATATCGATGACCCAGTTATCCTCGACCCAATCAAAGCTGTTCAGGCAAAGGGAGGTCAAATGATCATTGCCACCGGTAAGCCATAGAAACAATTGATTGATTATTCATATTTCAGGCTTGGGCATGGAAATTCAATGGTTGTATTTTTGAATAGGTGGCGCTCTTGGACCGTATCTCGAACATCTTTGCTCAACCGTCGATGATTTGGCAAATGCTTACAAACTTGTTCTTGACACGGTTGGAACCAATCACCTTGACGTTGACGTCGAAGCTCCCATCAATAATGACCTCGTGAACTCTGCCCTGGCTCAAGTGCAAAGGGAACGACCAGACGTCACCGTCAGCTACACGCTCATGATTCAAGGTGAGGACTACGGAATGACTCCAGCCCTCGGTGTCGACGTTCTGAAGAGTGCTGTTGCTAACGGTGTCCGCGTTGACACGGTTAACGCTATGGTCATGGAATTTGGCTGCGCAACTGCTGATTTTGGAGTCTGCATTGTCAATACCGCTGGAGCTGTCCTGAAGCAGATGGAAGAGATTTTCCCAGACAAGAGTGACGCCGAACTCAAGAGCATGCTCGGACTCACTCCCATGATTGGTCGCAACTTTAATGGATATACGTTTCAATTGGCCAACGCTCGTACTGTAGTCGACTGGGCTAAACAGAATCAAATCGGTCTTCTCGCCTTCTGGTCCATTGAACGAGATAATGGCGGATGCTCCGGAACTGTTAGCCCGTACTGCAGCGGAGTGGATCAACAAAGATTTGATTTCACCAAAATATTTCAGGAATTTGGACAAAAATAAATTATAGGTATATATTTTATATTCGCAAGAGGGCGCACCGCCAAATGTAAATTAGCTAGAAGCAATCCAATATATCTAATACATTTAATAAATTCAAATAAACCATTATACGAATGAGTGTAAGCTGCAACTAATAATAGTATTTGGTGTTCATTGTTTATTATTCATTAGTCGTTCTGGTACTGGATGTGGTATTATTTGTAGAGTACCTACGCTTAGGCGCATTGAAATTGTCTATGTATGTGAATATGATTACTAAAGTATCTCCAACACATGTAAAAAGTCGCAAGGTCATATTTGTAGCACTTAAATGTCCAAATTATAGTGGGTTACATGATGGAATATTCCATACAATTTGTAGCTAGCTATACTCTTAGAGATAAGCCAAATATGTTTAAAGTATTGTTTTAGGCAGGTCTGCCTTATGCATCTGATTTGGTGCTTTATTGCGTGCCCTTGCACATGAATTTATCAAGAACAAACGACTCCATGCACTTACCCATCTGACGGAATAAAGCTCTACGTTATCATTTGAATTTGAAACCAAATTAGATTGAAAAGGTTTAATTTCACAATTTAAAATATTGAATAAGCATAACTTTGACAGTTAGGCGGATTACAACAGACTAGGATTAGGAGTGAATGCAATTCATTATATCACTATATTATATAAGTTAATACAAAAATTATTCAATCTAATATATGCAAAAACGATATGTTAGGTGGATATTCAACTTTATTCATAATCCTAATGCTTCAATTGTAGTTCCAGCGAATCCGATATGGAATGACTTACAGTCGATGAAGTGAATGAACATTCTGTCGGCTGGAATTCCAAGTTCAGCAATTTTATCGGAAAGTGCCTTTGAATATATTTTATTCTTCTCTGGTCTAAATTTTTGAATACACGAGAAAGTAGCTTGTCCACAAGGACCGTCAATAGTTCCATGAACTATGAATTGATCCGGGACAATTGTTACTGCGCATAACTATAAATTACAAAGAGTTGCTTTTAAATATTTAGTATACTATAATTGTAGCCAATAATTAGTCGATTTTATGAAAATACCTCTTCTGGTTTTCCTTGTCCCAAAGTCTTGGAAACTACTCTACGTAATTCCGCGAGAAAATTCGGTGGAATTTTGTCTTTTGGAAGATTGGTTTCAAGGCGAAAGTGCGGCATTGTGGTTAATGTCTCTTCCGAAAACTTTAAATAATCAATGAGACGAGACAGCTATACGGCCTGGTACTAGGGAAATATTGTCAACAGTGTAGAGAATTATAATCCATTAGTCAGACTTAATATTAGCCTCCTTATGAAAACATCTCACAACGCTCAGAAAACCTGGATAAGTCTCTTGCACACGCTAGCTATTATGTAATTAGCACTTCAAGGTCTTTGCCCAAAACAACCAAATATGTGCCAAACAAATATTGAGGCGTACATTAGTGATTTTGATGAACTAATAAACACTTGCAAAGAAATAAATATGCATCTAAAACAGTCAATGAAACATAACCTAACAGCCTAACCCTAGCACTTTCGTCAATGTGACTTGTAAATAATTATGAGCTACGATTACGATTATTACGATTGGTAATTCAATGTTGATAAGTGTTACAAAAACTATGTTCTGTGTCTCAACAGTGTTAACGCATCTATTTATTACAAAAAATCCAAAATTTTAAATTCAAAATATTTGAATTCCAAAAGTAATGCTGAGCCTTGAATCTAACGTGCGAGATAATAAAATTTATACTGTGCGTGGATCAAGGTAATTTTTACGTTCGTGCAAGGACATGCGTCAAGGTTATTCGAATTGAGCACCAAGGACTTCTACTTGTGCACCAGCAATACCTAGTGATACTAACCAATTAAACTGATACACACCCATAATATCTCTAAATATACTTGCATACAATGTTGCAAACTCTACTGCAAATGGTTTAATGACATTAATCAGAAGAACGCCGGAAGGGAATGCAAGCAATTTACAAAATGTTATTCGATTATCAAATTTTTTACATATAAACATGGCTGTTTTCTGGAATGCTTGAACTTGTTCTAAACAAAGGCGCTCATGTTTGATCAATTTATGTATTAGAAAATCGTAATGTATGCCCTAGCACGAAGAAGAAATTCAAGTTTGAGGTAGGATTCATTAGCGAAAAACGTCACGATAAATGACATTATAGTTTATTGCAAATAAATTTGCCGTTCACCAAATAATTGGATTATGAGCTTGGTTTATTTATTAATTTTAATTGACGAATAGTTGAAGATTTGAGAATTTTTGATGAATAAAATTATGAGAGGGTAGGTATTAATCCCAATGAATATTGTTGAGCCAGAGTTTTAAAAAACGATTTGAAAAGTTGATTTGACTGAAGCGTTTTACATTCCCAGTCCTTGAGCAGTAGTTCCAGCCACTCCAATATCAGATGACTTGCAGTCAATAAAGTGAATGAACATTCTGTCATTCGGAATTCCAATTTCTGCAATTTTCTCAGAAATAACCTTTGAATAGACTTTGTTATTCTCAGGTCCGAACTTTCCAAAACACAAAAGAGTAGCCTGTCCGCAAGGACCGTCAGCTGTTCCATGAATCATGAGTTGATCAGGAACAATTGTAACTGCTGTTAGCTATAATTTCCAAACCGTTTTGAATTGTAAATATTCAAATAATTAAAACGCAATGTATTTCGGTATGTATCAACAATATTTTGAAATTTAGCCTCTTCCGGCTTTCCTTCTCCCAAAGCCTTAGAAACGACATGACGTAATTCCGCTGCAAAATTTGGTGGAATTTTGTTTTTGGGAAGATTGGTTTCGAGGCGAAAGTGCGGCATGATGTTCAATGTGTCCTGGCCAAATTTCAACTGATCAAAGATGCACATTAGACTAAGTTGGGTTGGGCACGAAATCGAATTACGTCATGTCATTACAAGCAAAAATTAATAGTATATAGAAATATAATAAATAGCTGGAATCTCATTGCAAACCTCGTTAAAGCTCATAAAAACTGGAAGCCACTTTCTAGTAGAAACCATACTAATAAATAGAGGGAATTAGCACTTCAAGGCTACACTCATGGTGAAATTTCTAACTAATGTCAACTCAACACGTGCATTCAGAATAATAGTGGTTTATAGCTATTTGTTCTAGGTATTAATGGACTACAGAAGGATAATTGCATTGGATAAATGATACAGCATTGAAGAATATTGAGTTAGTGCCGTAAAAATCAATAACTAATTGGATGTATACAATTAAGTGAAATGAATGTGTAATTGTAGGGGTGTATACCATGTGTGTACGTGAAAGTTGGTGTCGGTCATAAATTAGAGAAAATAAAATTGCTCCAGAACCTGGTAGCTATGAACTATGAGGCCACATATTTAATTTCAGATGCTTAATATTCAGTTATTTGAAAGTTTACTCATAATGTAATGAATTTTGGCTTAATTTGAAGTGGACGCCATTTTGGATTCGATCCAATCTAGGAAGTAGCTGGTCTGTGTGTAGACTCCAGGGTAATTTGGTGCAGCACAGCCAAATCTGTTGAGTTCAGAATTAAACAATTGGCTCCAAGTACTTTAGTCAACTCAATATCAAAGATGAACTAATTTATTTATTACCCCCAAGAAACGATGCCGTCAAGAGTTGCACTTTCAAACCCATTTCCGTAGGTACAGGAGAGTGGTCCGCCAGAATCACCTGTTTAAGAAACAAAAAGTATAGTTAAATAAACGATGCTCACAAGCCACATACATAGTATTTAATGTATACAATTATAGTTACTTGACATTTCTTGCTGGCGACTTGCAAACCATGTCCCTGGGGGATTTCACCCAAAATTTTGGTACCAGCGCAAAGCTATGGTCAAAGTAAGGATAGGGG
>JAQFYT010001383.1:0-16755 GCA_034694925.1 Ceratophysella denticulata
ACAGATTTGTTTACGGGACGGGACACACGCAGGCAGGCAGGCAGAGATATACCGGCTACGATTTTAATATTAAGATTAGGTTGGGTTCCAGATTGTCATTTCTGGCTGGACTTTGTTAGGTTTAATGTCTTCCAAACTAAACCTGGCTTGTTAGCTGGTTTTCTCGTGTGGTTAGAAATTATATTACATTGTCAGATTCAATTTCAGCACTGGAGACACATTTACAACCACTTTTCAGACTCTTAGCTACTTATACATGCCAAATTTCACGTGTTGAAAAACGCTAACTGATATGTACCGTACTCTAGTAAATATTGTAGTCTTATTTGTGGGAGAAACGCTTTAAAGCTTGCAATACAGTCTCGGTACAATTGACTAGGCTCGAATGTCACCGGACGGGTTAAGCATAGTAAACACCTATATCTAGGCTAAACACATCCCTGGAGAAAGTTAGATAGGAAACTCGCTCTCGACCGACAGGACAGGCGTTAAACATTGTAGATTGCAGAGTATCTCAAGATACTGTATGCTCATCCAATGCGAAGTTCTATCTTCCATCCTTTGGGGTATTACTGATTGAAAACGATGTAAGTTGTACAATAGTAGGTACATCCCGAAAAAATTCAAACAAAGAACTACATTCATATAAACTGCGTAGGAAGAAGAGATTTGGGAAAAAAGTTCTTTTTGTTTGAAAAAGTCGTTGGGAAAGAGTGTTAAAGCGGGGTTAGAGTTTTGTGTCGTTTTTTCTTCTTCTGGTACCATTAGACTGAAACTACTGGGATTTTTCTACTGACTTTTCAAGTATGGACTTTTACTCACTGGTTGTCTCATGTAAAACTGGAGGGTTATAGTTTTTATGTTGGCGGAAAAAGTTTTTCCATGTAGTCAAACTCTAATGTGTAATGACAATGGGTGGCCTTTTTTTTGGTGGCTTCCAAACTTGGCTTGGCACAAGAGTATGACTTTACTGGCTTCGGTGTTTGGTTGCATATGTTTCCTATACATTGGAGGTATATATGAACAAACATTATATAGAAGAAAGTGAGCTCTAGTCCGGAACCCAACCGTGTTCCAAACTACTTGTGCAACAGGATTTACTCAACCACAGACTGGACGGAATGAGCACATTTTGCCCAGACTGGATTTGTTGTTTCAGTTCTGGGCTCACACACAGGCACTGTAACTGTATACTTGCCAAAATGTCTCTGCTGCTGTCCGTTTAATGCCTTTATTTCGGCTTTACAGTGTCCACTTTCACCTGTAGAGAAAGTGGGCTTTTAGTGCTGTGCAAAATCGTGTGTTTACTCCGAGAGAATGTAATGTTCGACGATAGCAAAACTTTATATTTACGTATTCGTCACTGGTAATGACCAGACAGTCTAGTTAAATTCATAGATGTCATCCGTATCTGTGACTAAGGTATATCGGGTTGTGGTTGTGGGGAATATTCGCTGGAGGAATATTTAAAGCGTTGGCTATTCAAAGGGTCTGATATTAATTTTGAAGTCCATATTATCCATTTCATGCTCAATTCATAGCGGGACTACTCACAGATAGTGCAGAAATGCTTTACCACGCCTGTTCGTAGCGCCGAATTCATAGCGGGTTCAATTCATAGTGGAGAATTCAAACACGAAGTCGTTGTCCTACCTATGTACATGACATTTTCCTAATAATTGGCTTATAGTCATGAACCAGCACATGCTTGAACACAGACCAAATCCCACTGTGGAGGAATAAATTCAGCAAAAAAAATTAAGGCTCTAATCCTAGGTTGAAAGTGCAGGAAATAGCAATTAGGTAGGTAATTAAAAAATAGTGATTATCGCATATTGACAAAGCATCTGGGGTATAAAACATCAGTGCTTGCTGAGTACCCAGAATCATAACTGATGCGGCCAAAGCCGGTATCCTTTTTTTTAAAAAGGGAATACCGTAGAATCGATTAAATCGAAATGGGTTAAGTGTGTTCGTCTTTTGCGGACTATGTATTGAAAATCACTCATGTATTGTGTTACAAAAAATAAGTGTTATCAACATTGATTATACAACCCTTTATTCAGGCTTCCACACAATAACATCAGATAACAGGTTTACGAAAACGGATAAATTATAGAATGTATATTTCATTAAGTTTGATATTTTTAGTCCAAATCATAGCAATAAGCGAAACTGGGACCATTGTTTTCATATGGAAGGAATAAGCAGATTTTTGTTGTGTATGTTCGATTCGATGAAGTAATCTTTTTTAATTGCGTTGCTATGAACTGGCGCAGCTAGTAAATTCGAGCTACGAATATTGGTACAATAATATTAAAATCTACCTGAAAAAGAACTCTGTTATAGACAATAATGTACAACTTGACCACTGGAGAAACTATCCTTTCACCTTAAACATATCATGTTCTATCGTTATTCTAATTAAGCCCTCAACTATAAATTTTTTTAATACAGTAAAACGTCGTGCAAAAATTCAATTTGAGGTGAAAGCGGAAGCCATAACCTTTTGAAATGGACATGATTGCCTAGGAAAAAGTTATAAATTTTATATACGACTTTCCAATCTTCCCCTTATCATCTCGAGCTCTGACCTTTATATGCATAAGTACTCATGGATATTGCAGGACCCCTAAAGACCAGAAGGGGTATTTGGTCATAAATATATTTATTATCACGTCGACTATGAGCCCAAACTCAAACAAACGAAGGCTGACATTCCAGGAAAGTGTAAAGTATCGTGTAAAGAGATCTTATCAGGCCCAAGCACGCCTGGCCCCTATGTTCGGAGTAACGATGAAAAGCCATATACTTCGTTGTTGGCTGATACTTAGAAACTCTAACCTCTATGGCTCTTTGCCACTATCTTGTTGCCTATAGGGGCTACGGACCTTATTTAGGAATGCATGGGAGGAATATTTTGTTTGGACGTGCCAGTACTAAGAACCCACTTTCACACTAGTCACATCTCCTTAACTTTCCTCTCTCAAAAAGAGAAAATTTCCAATACCCTTCAAAAGATTATTATTTGGTTGAAAGCTCTGGGAAAGTCCTCACTTGGTTTCCCTCTCTTAAGGTTGTTACACTCAATTCAAACTGGTAACACTAAACCTAATTTGTAAATATATTCGCCAAAGTACCTATACAACATCTAACCGAAACACGCTCTACACACCTTGCGTACCGCGGGACTCAAGATCAGGTGAGTAATACCGAAGAGTGTTAATTTATGTAGGCATGGAAGCCAACTTGCGCATTGCGCCAATTAGAAAACAAATTCACTGTGCATTTCAAATTGAAAGTAATTGTAGGCGTAAGGAGTGTGTCAAAGTTTACGACGAAAATTACGAAATTATACCCAGTTTAATATGCGTATTGACTGATATACTGTATAATGAATATGGCCGATTTGGCGCCAATTTTGAATTCCACAATACAGCCTTAAATTTCTTCTGACTGTGGCAATATGAAGGAAACTTAAGACGTAAGTGAGGGAACGTAAGGCTAGCCGCTTATCTTCCCCGTTTTATTTTTTTCCTGCTAAGGTTGGTTGGTTTGGTGTGAGTTGTTTTAGTGCCATCGTTTGTCAAGGAATAACGATAAGTCGAGCTGTCAGAAGAGCAGAAGAAAAAAAAGCCTTGGTGCTGCCGTTTGCTTTCTCATTTTCTTTCTCCACAGCTTTCGCTTTGGCTCATCTGATCAGAATTCTGGGCGAAGGCTGGGCTTTCCCCGTTTCTGTCTCTGCCTTCCCCAATTCTCCTCAAACTCACTCAAATATTTGAGTTTAGTATTACCATCATTTTCCATTGAGCTGCCGAAATTTGAGGGGCTTTCATTCTTTGCCCAAGAACCACCGGCTCTACTTCTTCTACTACATACTACCTGATTCCGCACAACGCAACTTCAGAGTCCCAGCAAGACTAGACTATGGCAAGGTTTTTGTTGGGATTAAGTTTTCCAAGTACCACCTCAAGTCATATGAGGTCTTTGCAAAATTTACTTAAGGTTGTTTCGCTGAAATGAAATTCAACATAAATTAGTAATTTGTACAACCTCATAGATGCAGCATGCCAATTTACCAGTATGAGACATTAAAATATAGAACGAAAAATTCTCCTTCCGACTCTGCATAAATTGGTGAACGTCAGAAAACGTTCACAACTAGTTCGAGCAGCACAAGTGTTATTTACAATCCAGCAACCGCATACTGTTTTAACCTTACATAAGTAAGTTCATATGCAAGCCTGTTTAAGATATTCTTAAAAATCATGCGATAACGGAATTGCACAAAAGAAGATTGTTCGTGCTTGATTAAATAATTCAGCTCATTGGACGAGGCACTCTAATATTGTAAATATTGATTCGATGCTGCTAAAATAGTTATCGATTTATTTATTTACCTCTACACTGAGTACGGTTTGCTTTGATTCGACAAATGTGCTAAAATATAGATAATATCGATGGTTCAGAATATTTAATTACACATTTGATTTCCAGCCATGGTTCAGATGAACCAAATAAAATGGAAAGTATTGACGCTGCCAAAAGCGTTGAAAACAGAAATATTTTGTCCAGAATTTAGAAGTTAGTTTTCTACAAATCTTGCGCAAGGCGTATTGTACAATAAGCGTTCACAACATGTGAATTTATAATTACACTACTAATTTTCAAGAGATCACAGTAGGCGTGATATCTGATACGTTACGCGTACCAATATCTCTTATTACACACGTAAAACATTCTGGAACCTGTATGACACACTTCTACTGGCATTGTGGATTTTTGACACACTTTGGTTTCCTAAAACAGCCTTAAACAGATTGTATAATATTTTCCTAAACTGCTCTGTGAATACGTCATATGCTCCGAAGAAAGTTTTGAGTTGGCTTACTGTCTAGTTTACGTTTTATGATGTACTTTAGCATATGGGAAGCCCAAATGAAATGAATTACTAGGTATCTTCTCTAAATTCAATGGTCAGCGAAACCTGACTAAAAGCTATAGTGAGAGCTATGGTGAAAGTTAGTAGTTGGAATAGTAAATTTTCCAAGTATTAGAAATTATTAGTTACTTTTGCCAAGCTCAATTTGAGGATTCCAAGAACAAGATATGATGAGGTTTATCATATCTTTGAGCGGCAGGTGAAATTGGAGAAAGCTTATTTCAAATTTCAACCGACCGAATATCAGTTTTTCCACGTCCCCGAATTCTTTTTTATAAAAAAAATTGGCTATTACCTTAAATGGATTGGATTGGGTGGGTTGGTAGTAGATAGCTCTGTGTGGTCTGGTGTGTGGTGAGGGTGGGCCAAGGAGGAGGGTTTGAGTATATTACTTCCTAAATCTCGTAAAGTGTAAATGTCAGCAGCTTTTCCACGGAAACCAGGCGGAATGGGAAGCCCAGGAGCTCTTAAAATTGGAGAAAGTGCTTAAGACGCTCCTGAATTTTTTTAGGTGTTCAGAAAAGGAAAAAGTTATTATAGACCCACTGGCAGTTTAGGTTGCGAGGGATGATTAAAATATGGAGTGATGCTAGGGTTGCAGGGTATTTAATATAATGCAATCAATTGAGATCAGTTTTTCAAAAAGTATAGAATTTGTACAATAAAGATTTGAACATTGTGCTGTCCACAAAGTGAATATTAATTGAAATAAAAAATATTGCTTATTCAAACTCCTATTTAGGTGTTCATATCAACTCTTTCCAACCCTTTTTTTCCAATATAAAAAAATTTGAGTGCCTAAGCTTTCGAACTCGTTAAAACTGATGTTATTTTAGTAAAGCCATTTCCTTATAATCCATTCTGTGAGGATCAGATTACCGTTAGATAGAAGATTTGACGAAATCAGGTTAATTTTAAATTTTAATTAGTGTAATTAGGGTTTTGCCAAGGCAAAATGCTGTGTTTACTATGTCTATCCAAGTCAGTTTGACTAAGTAAGCTTTTAAAACAGCAAATACTGAAATAATCGGTTGTGGAAAACAATACGGATAAGAACTTTTAGCGTTTCAGGTTTGTTAACGTCAATCGCTTTCTTAGGAATATATGTCTGATACGAGCTAATAATGTAATATACCTAGCGTTTCTATGTTGTTTTCCAAGCAAATACAGTTTACTATGTTAAATATGGTTTAAATGTTTATCAAAATGCATCAATTGTATTGTAGACGTAGGAAATTTGTTTGCAGCAGAAACCGTAACAACTTTCAATTGCGTTTTAGTTAGTGTGTATTATTGTATGGAGTTTTGAATCATAACGCAAGAGACAATTTAAATAGCAAAGGTGGAAAACGGAGAGAAAGTAAGAGCAGTGCTTCTCAAACAGTCTATTGGAGGATATGGCTTCCCGCGAGAGAGGCGCACCTACATCTCCACCGAAATTCATATGGTTTTATATAGTTACAGAATACAGGCTAAAGCCTTTGACCAAAATCTTGTTCCGTAAACAAATTTGTTTCAAATAATACGAATTACAAATACATGTTTCCACTAATCACGTTTTGACATTGAATTGAAATTTATAAGCTGTTGGATTTCGTTAAATTTGCCAGTAAATTTGTTTGAAAACTAAAGTAAAGAAAACACAAAGCGAAATAGCTATCTACATGAAGGTTGCTTCTTCGTTTTCTCAATTTCGTCCAAAATTTAATTTGGTTGAATTTTTATCTTGACAAAACTGAGCCCTAACACTGGACGCTAACATAGAGTGGCACCTTGCCGGGTGTTTACCGCACCAACCTCGTCCTCTGGCGAACTTTAAGCCTAGGGCCTACGGTATGTATAAGCGTTTGTTCTTCAGTGGGATCCTAAAAAGCGAAAAGCCGCTCCCCGGACCACCAAAGTGTTTCAAGGCTATAAAGTTACATTATATTATATTGGGTGGAAATGAATGTCGGGTCCAGACACGCACTTCCCTCCACTTGCTCTTAATTCGCCTATAACGAAATTGAGGCCTGGATGGAAAGCTCTAATGCTCTTCCTCTGCTCCGCCACTAAGAGGACTGCCTGAAAGCTATTTAGAACTCCGACTTTCTCTCTTATACACAAAATCTCCTTTGGTCAGCTTCGGGTCTAAAAAGCCTTTTCTCGAATGTACAACAGCTCTTTGCGCCTCGAGCCAGGCAGGAGAAATAGGTTGATGGAGGAGGAGGTGATCCAATGAAACTACTTAAAGAACTAAATGGTGGAGAGTGGCGTGATGATGAAGAAGAAGAAATCCGAGACAGACTCACAGTCTGCTTGAATTAGAGTGCCCACAACAACAGGCGTCACTAGATTCCCGTCAATATACTTCATACACCTCCCAAAAATCCAGGGATTCAGTGTCACACTTCAACCTCTGTTATAAGCTTATGTGAGTCGCTATAATGTTATCGTTATCAATAGTACTTCATTTTCTGATTTTTAATTTTCAAATGCCTATCTATATCGTAATATGAAATATTTACACTGGCTAGTGACACTCCATCTGAAAGAGAAAGGTGGCAAGGTATGAAAAAATTACTAAGGCATCCGAAACATATTCAGGAATTTTTGGTAGAATAAGTTCGGTCATCAAAAGTTGTGAAATTTTGATTCCAATATCGGCATTTTATTTTGTTTTCTCAACATATTGAGCTAGAAATACTGAAAAGCTTGCCAAAATCACTCATTTGTTGATATAAATATATTTAAGATTTCAGTAGGGCTTCGCTAAGGCTTGCATCCACCTGAGTATTACTCAAGTAAAATAATGTAACTACTATTCTTAATATGCAAAATTGAGAACATTAAAGCAGAATGGGCTGTAGTAAAGTGTTTGCATGACATATTCACATATCGGATACAACCATAGATAATTGTATTTGGCCTTCTCGAATTCATATACTGGGAACGCCGTTGGACCACCACAAGGAGCCTTCATCACTCCGCACAATCCAATCCCTCTTTCCAGACATCAGCTACTTATGGAAAAAGGACATTTATATGATCTCCTTGGCATTGAATTACACTCTCGCTTTTTTGAGCAGGCTTTGAAAACAACATGGAACAGACGTATCCCATAACACAGTTTTTGGTGAATGACGCCGCTGGGCGTACGTACAACTACGACGCAAGGACTAGACTATACTGGTGTGAACAGTTTTATGATTTATTTGTGGGACAATCGGGATTTCAAATTGTTATGGGCGTAGTTCGGACAGTAGATCACTTGCTGCGGCGTCGAGATAATTCTAGGTTTTGGACGGCAAAGGACAGCAGACATCGAAGAATTACGGAGAAAGCTTGTAACCATAATATTCTGCGATTTTCTCAATTTAACGGCTGAGATTTGGGCATATGACAGGACATACATACAGCCAGGCATTCAGTGCGCGGAGAGATTTGTCGACTTTTGATACAATTACTAGGTGTCTTTAACCGCTTCAATGTGCTTAGCCACAGTAACGGATTTGTTCATTACGTGAGGTTAAACCTAAATAATCTAAATGATACAACCAATGTTTGTGTCTCCAAAATTCGTCAATTGATAGCCGCCATTGATATTAATTTGCTCTTGGGGTTTTAAATTGCGTAGGTAGGTACTCCATTTTCTCAATACCCTGTGAGACTGCATAGTTGTAATTTTTAAAGATTTTTGCAACTTTGAATGCTACTTGATATAATGTACTTGGTAATACAGTTGGAAAGTAACAGAATATATCATATTATACATAGCAGGTACATATATTAGCATCACCTAAATCAGATCAGACGTAGCGTCAATTATGCATACAGGCCAACGCTTAGCCTCCCAGCCACGTGTAAGCCAGCAACCGAGTCGTAATCAAGAATTTAGAATTTAGCCCAAGAATGTAGAATACTGATATTAGCATATTCCGAACTCCTGCACGTCAGATTTCTAACTGCCAGCGTTACATAATGCACAAAAACCCTCATCTTGAGATTGAGATCTCGGTAAAAGAACAAGGAGAGTCCCTGGATGTTCTATCTCCATAGGGTTCTATGGCGTAATCCATGCTAGTATTTGAGTTCAGGAGCAGCCGAGACGTCGCTCTCGGTGGTATGACGGCGTGGCGGTCTAGTGAAGATGAAAACTTAATTTAAAAATTTGAGCTTGATTTAATAAAGGAATTGGAGGGTTTGAAGACTAATTAAATTAATTTCTTCCTTTGAAATCCCCACTCTCAAACCGCCCTTGGGTTGTGGTGGTGAGAATAATCCAATTTCAAAGAAACTCCGTCAAGAGAGATAGACTGGCTGCCAAACTTTGGCATTAGTATAACCTACAGTATTCTATCTGCACCTGTACACAGATTTTGAAGCTTTTGGAAACCTCGGATCGGATCTGTCCGTTACTTTGATTTAAGTTCGGATTTTCAAGTATTTACATTACGTAGATACTGATGTTTGAAGTCACATTAGTTAATTGAATGAGATCGTTATTTGTATGCTATGGACATCTGACAGCGTACGGGGCTGTTCAAAACCTTTCCAGCTCATATTGGTATCTCGTGTAGTTGTTAGGTTCACTGAAATCGGGCTAATGGCTTTCCGTCAATTACTTAAGCTGAGATTGTAAACCATAATCGAACAGAACTTATAACACCCAAAACGAATTAATCCCGATAGAGTTATTTTAAACCATTAGGAACAGTCTGCAATAGGCCCGCTTAAGGCCCAAGCAGATGAGATATCCTCATTCCTATAACAAAAATATATGCATATGCTAATAAAAAAAAACAAAAAAAAAACAAAAAAAAAAAACAAACATACAACCATTCGAACATTTTTCAATATCTAAACTTGATTAAAATACAATTGCAATAAAATATAGATTACATAGCGATATATCGGAAGTCAAAACATAGGTATGTCAAAACATCGGATTAAAAACATCGCAGGGTCAAAATAACGCATGATAATCGCCCTGTCACGTAAAATATATTACACAATGCTATGTGCTGCATTGTATCATAATTGTACGAGTATGAGTCACTTTGTATTTACGAAATTCGATTATAAAAACATTATAATTATGACTAACCCTGTACTTAAGGCTTTGAGTGAATTATACCTCCAGCAGTGAAATAATACAATAGAAATTTCACTGTAACAAAGAGGAATTCTTCCTGACGAGGTGACAAGTTAGCCGTTAGCCCGGCTTTCTAACTTATAATAAGGGCTTAGAGCTTATTTAGGCAGACTTTGGAGAAAGTCTATGAAGAAATTGATAATGGGTGACAGGGTGAAGTGAAAGTTAGTGTAAATTCAAAAACAAAAGTTCCTTTCTCACCTATCCAGGGCAATGGCGACGAGATGCAGAATTGAGGCTGTACCTGTATAAATCAAAATCACAAAATTATTAACATTTCTACGTAACCTCAAGTAACTTTTAGTTCATTTATGTTTCATATTCCATATGTTCGTCCATTCCAATACATTTTATATCAGAGCATAGAACCTTGAAAGACGCACGCTATTCGATAATTTCGTAGAAAAAAACTTTAAATGGAGATGAGCCCAAAAGATTGGAATTCCAAGGATAAAATGCACAGTGCAGACTGCAGGATAGATATACGAAATGCTAGTGAAAGTATTCCAGCTGCGCTAGACTCCTATAGTGGAACCTTGGGTTTTTTAGAAAACACATTATATTTTGACGTTTTGGGGGTTTGTGGGTTCATTCTTCTGCGGATATTTGAACTTATATATATTTGAATGTCCAGAAAAGTGTCTAAATTTATTAAAAACCTGTCCCAGTCC
The DNA here is from genome assembly GCA_034694925.1 of Ceratophysella denticulata. Taxonomy (NCBI): domain Eukaryota; kingdom Metazoa; phylum Arthropoda; class Collembola; order Poduromorpha; family Hypogastruridae; genus Ceratophysella; species Ceratophysella denticulata. Next base: position 10,748 of record JAQFYT010001383.1, read on the forward strand.
CTTATAGCATCGTGTACACTTTTTAAGCAAAAAAATGAATTGATGTAGAGTGTCCCTTTCCTAACCTAGCCTATTAGCATATCTCTGGATCGCATCCGAATAAATATTACCAGCGGATATTTATATTGTTCCAATGAGTGAAAAAGCACAGGCTCGAAATCAGAAAAGAAAATGTCGGAGACCACATTTTTTGAAGCTTAAATTTCCAAATTCCACTACGCGAGTAACGATTCCCAAATCTCTCCGGCCTCCAATACCCAGAATCAAGGATTTCGATATCCCACTGATACATCAGGAGTGGAAACCCTGAAAAGAATCCAGTATGTAAATCCCATTTGAAATGGGAAAGAATGATCCCCGTTGTGTATACTCGTATTCGTTTACTATTACGTCCGTCTTTGAAATTTGGCCCACCCTGAGCCATGGAGTAGAATAAAAATAAATAGAATAAAAACTTGGAGAAATCGGATGTAAGCATGATTCATGGTGTCTTTTTTATTTATAGGTATCCAATGCCACATATATTCCGAAGAAAAAGGAAATGTAAAAACCCCCGCAGTCTAACTATGGAAGATATTTTATCTTACCCAATCCACTATGAGCTCCTGTCGTCCTCTGTCCGACACGTGGACACGGACTTAGGCAAAAAAAAATGAAATAGTCCTAAAATTGGTTTCCTCGTTACTTTGCTATTGACTTGAGGATTTGTAGAATCCTCCATTTATTTGCACAGATTTGTGAAAGGAAACAGAGAGTGTGAGTGGCAGTGACACAGTAGTACATAGTGGTGTGGTAGTGTCATGTAGGTAGATAGTGACATCATGTCTAGACCCAGAATTTACAAAAATTGCTAGCTCACAATCAGGGTTCTCAAATACGCTAGACCTATTATTGTATTTTTCGAAACATAAAATAAATATGATAGTCTGACACACGCAATACGAGAACTTATAAACGGACTGAGATTCGCGGCTGGGGTACACTGAGACACAAACTTGGAATGCCATATCATAGAGCGTCCAAATGGAAAGTTACCCGCGGAATTAGAATTCAAACGACCGAGTCTTTGTTCTGATGGAGATTATTTCCTGATAATTGGCATATAGTTATTGGACGGAACAACCTTGAATAATGACGAACCGTACTTCCGGCGGATAAAATCAGCCACTGATTCAGAAAACATTCGGGGACTAATAAAAGTGTTGGATTAGTGTAATGCACAGAAACAGTGCATCTTTTGTATTTTAATCAGTCAACACAACTTAGCAGAATATTTTTGGCAGCTATCTTTTGTTGGAAACGTTCAAGTAAAAAGCTTCAACTCTCAAGAGCCTCTACCCACCCTTACTACTTAGATGCCAATTTAAGTGTTCTAATTTAAATAAGTTTAGCCATAAACTTTTTGACAAGTTTTGTCCTAAGAAAAACGACGTATTCGGCTTTTTAATACTAACATAACCTGAATACACTTAATCTAACATATCCTGACCATTCGTAGCATAAATCACGCAACGAATTTCAATAAAATCAATAAACGACCTGAGTTACCAATTTTGGTTTAGGGCAAAACTTGTCAAACTTTAATGCAAAACTATTTTAAATTAGTGCTGAAAATAGTGATTCTTACTACTATCTATACTAACTATAAAAGTAGCTCCGCGAGGCAGAAATACATTACACTCATTAATTCAGCGTCTGGGTACATAATTAAGGGGTGTTGGACAGGAATCTGACAGATAACAGACAGTTACTATTATTAGGTGCTATCGAGTTTTGAGTAGGAGAAGATGGATCCACAGCTCAAGATTTACAGAAATTCACCCAGATTGGCTGGATTCAATGCACCGGAAAAACAGATTCGTTTTATAGGATGTCCTAGGCTTATATTTCCAATTCTATATCTAATCCAGGCTGATCTGCAAGTGTATAATATGCAATATGCAACACGGAAACAAACTTGATCGGGTCAATTTTGACAAATTCGGAACACGAACACGGATAAATATGGAAGCTTTTTTTGCAGATAGTTAATGACAATGCATATGTAGCATTCTTGCAATCAGTTTTTGATCAGTCTTGAAGTCATGAATTATCTGGGCATGCAATATTCAGACCCAAGTTTAATTCACCTAATATTGAAACTGATATGTATGTGGGATATTTATAGGATAATGAATGTACCTACTCTGGATTAAAAATACTTAAAAGCCTCAAAATTTGAAAGTTAGTTAACAAAGATATTTCAGTAAAAAGCCCAAAATTTTCAGTCAGAAATGTTCCAATCAAGTTAGTTCAGTTTTTATTAAAGTGTTAGTAAAACGTTAATTTAAAAAGAAACCCTAAGTTGTTTTGTGGTCTTTTCAAAACTGCATATCTCCGAATTCGCACTTGAATATTAGCTAGTTCAGCTCTTACTAAACGTTTAAATAGTCAGGTTTTGTAAGAAACCATATCTATTTTTTGAATTTTATAACGTTTAACTAAATATTGAATAAAAATTGGACAGATTTACATTTATGCCTCAAAATTTTAGGTTTCAAATTTTCCTTGTTAAAGAATTGATTTCAGCCTTTGAAGTACTACCGATTTGGTCCGGAGATAAAGAAATTAATTCTCAATCCCACATTGTTTTGTACAGCCCTCGTATATCTTTAATTCATTTCTAAGTTATATTTAATGTTAGTAGTCCATTTAGCAGCGTCTTCTGTTTCATTTAGCAATCTAGTTTTTCCGAATTGACTGGCACTAGCCGACTTACCCTAAATCAACTACATACCAACTGGACATTATGAATACCTATACTTATACACTACTCTAGGCCTAAATGTTTGTCACATACGCACATCTGTAGCTCGTTCAGACTATGCATAATAAATTCAACTCCACAAGATTTGTGTTAAAGATATTTATGGCATGAAGTAAGATTTATGGCTCGGTATCGATATTATCCTAATTTTAATGTCACTAACGGGTTATGAAACATGAAATGTTTGGAATATTGCTAGTCTCAGCATGTACAATGTACATAAATTCGGCACTAAATACAACTGGGTACAAACACAAAACAGCTCTGCAACTGAAAGTTAATACGATTTAAATTACTGAACTCAATTAGTGTAAATAAATCAAGCCGCGTTGAGATTGAGGTTTGTTGTTTCCTTGCTTCTAGCGCTATCGCGGTTTTTAGCATTGTAAACAAAAGAATGTAATTTAGCCTATTAAGCTGTCGAGCCCAGCGTACCGCTGAGGAAAATTAATTGGATTATAATTTGACTAATTTCCAACTCTCACTGGAATTAAGTGAGTGTAGAGAAGTCGTTATTTGTGAGTACGGGTTTGGGGTTGACTGCTATCAAGCACGCGTCTTTCTCATTTCTCCACGCTCAAATTATGATGCTAATTATATGGGTCATGTCTTGTCTCGACAGAAATTTGATTCTAATGTTCCGTCAAATCATTACTACCGGTAGTTACTACATACGTCTACAGTACATAAGTAGTCACAATCAATGTCGTGTCCAGCAACTAAGGAGCGTAGATTAGATTTTCTGTGCTTTTTTGTTTCAAAAGCGCGGCCAGCCTGGGTTCTGGGATTCAACTCCACTATTGCACTTATGGACAGACGTTTCAATACGTTATACATTGTAATTATTATTGGCAACGTGTCATATTTTTGTAAAAGTGCTGCATTTGAAATAACGGAATTACCGAAGCAATTTTTCGTAGAATATTCCTAACGCATGAAACCGGCAGCTGGTGCTTGGGAAAATGGTATTATATTTAGATTGATAGATAACTCAAAATATGCGGAAATCTGTTTATGGCATTTCACAGATTTCGTCTTAAAAGTAAGTGGAACAAATGGACTTGTTTCATTGGAGGGATTACATCATGTCCTTCTAAAATATCCTAAAAACTAGCCCTGGCGTAATTCATGGTTTTTAACACTTCCGAATCCATAACTTTGTAATTAAGAGTGTCAAACGTGGTGAAAGTCATTGCGTCATTATGAAGCAACCTGGAACAACAGTAGTGTCTTTGCCGATGGCTCTAAAGCTGTCCTTCAAAGTATCAAAATTTGCATATGATAACCTTTCTAAGTATAATAACTATCCAACATACATATCCTGGCGAAGTGACGCATGCATTCAAGCGTGAATCCTGTAATTATAAACCCGTAACTACAACATATGTAATAATTAACTCTTTGTTAATTAATTCTGCACGTCATTTACATATCAACCTAAGAAAATTCCTTTTAAGTATTGGACAGGAGTGTTGCTAGGTAATTTCCGCAATTGCGGTGACTTTTGCGAGGCGTCCGGAAGTGTTTCCAAATTAGAAAAGCCAAAGAGAAAGTAGGGAAGGTAGGTAATTAGAATTAGCTCACATGAGAGAACATCGGAGCTGGTCCACATGTCACACATGGTTGCACCCAGGAGCCATTTCCGTGAAACTTCTTTGTATGCCCCCAGTGGCATCACGAGGCAGGCCACCATTAAGTCCGCCACGGCCAGGCTCAGAATTAAGTAATTAGCCACTGATGAGTGCAGAGAGCGCTCCATCCAGATGGCGGCCAGTACGAATACATTTCCTGGGAATACATTAATAAAATCAAAGGGTGTTATTAGCAGCGGAATATTAATCAAATCATAAGGGATGAACTGGCCACACCGCTGCACTTTCCCGATTTTTGTAAATTTCACACTGCACGTGTTATCCTCATTCTACATCAACTTACAGCTTTCAATAAACCAGAAGTTTATCTTAACATTAAAATCGTAGAGAATAATCCGTCCGTCCGTCCGTCCGTCCGTCCTTCACGTCCTGTAAACAAGTCTATCAACACAGTAGTGCACACCGACACGTTGACATGCCAAAAATTATACAGAACGAATTCAAAAGTGGAATTCAATTTTTTATATTTTCTGAAGAATTAACATGTAAACAACTGCAGGCGACGTAACGGGCCATGGTTGCCATGGCTGCACATGCTAGTGGTTAATATTCACGTTAACAGGGACCGAAAGAATGGACTCCGTGTTCGCATTAGGAATTCAAAAACTTTAACCCAGGCCAGATTCAAAAAATTAAATTCGTTGGTCATCCTCCGATTGCGATGGGAAGACTTGCTAGCAGTGGGAACACAAACGAGTGATGATGTTGAATGGTCTCACGAATTGAATTTGCTATTTTACCACTAGGCTACCACATTCACCTCTGTAGTGTAAGCTTGAAAACAAGCCCCGGAGCCCGTGATCACAAATGTGGTGTATGTATAGCACGAGCAGACCGCAGAGCCCAACCCCTCAACTGTCGTGTATCCCGGTCAACAAACCCAACAGCCCAATTACCCCTCATTAGCGCGTTGCGCATTCATGCCTAGTGAGCCCAAATACGACACGTTGCTTTAGACCAGTTAAATCAATTGACAGCCCGCTGTGCTCTGCTTGGGCTATGTGGGTTTGTCATTGCGCACGACAGTGGACTTGTTTGTAGAGTACGTGTCGCTGTGCGATGGCGTACCTGTAACTGTTAGATGATTGTTGCTTGGTCTCCCGGGTGTTACTGTTCGGATTTTGACTTGGTGGCCAAGTGGTTAACTGTCAACGTGCTTTCCTATATTTAGGTAACTAATAATTTAATAGAGCTTGATCTACTTTGTAGCCTACACAGATGCAAGACCTGACGTCAACGTAATTAGTGTTTATTGGAATAAACTGACGGCATCCATCTTGCCTTGCCCGTTCTGTTTTGGCTCCTATTTTGACACACTGAAAAACATACCGAAAGTAGGAAAGGTAGCGGCACGATTCGTGGAGTTTATCCGCCAGTCAGGCTTCGCGAGCGGTCCTGACAGCATTCATTTCGTGGGTCAGTCACTCGGAGTCCATGTGGCTGGGTCTGCCGGTTGCAATGTAGAGCGGAACATGGGAAGTAAGATAGGAAGGGTTACTGGACTTGACGCTGCAGGACCGTTCATGTCTCTACTTCGGTACCAGGATCGC
>JAQFYT010001384.1:0-16745 GCA_034694925.1 Ceratophysella denticulata
TCTATTGTTGCTAGGGGATGCCTAGAATGAGTTTATGAAAAAAAACAGAACAAATTTTTTTTTCACCCCAGTGGCCCAAAATCCCTGAAATCAGGCCTTATCCGGTAAGGTCCTTTTATGTGGGTTCTAATCGTGCAATAATATTTGGAGTTTTCTTACAAACGGCCGCTGTGCAGCGCAAGAAAGAGAAAGCGAGCGACTCAGCGGCGACCCATGTCGCTCTTGTTCCCTCACAGAGCAAAATTCGGCTCGCTGCAGAAATCGCAATCGTGCGCGGCTTAAGGTTCCCTGACATTTGAAAGTCCCAGGTGTTGAAAGCAGGTTCGAAAAGATATGATTATTGACACATGTAGGTTGGTGAAGGGTTTGGATCAATTTTGCATCGATTTAAAATAATTTTATATTATTTATGGCGGACCGTTTAATCAGCTGGAAGGGCAAATTCGACCTTTCCCCTTATTTTGCGCTGTACAGCAGTCGCTTGCAAGAAAATTCAGAAGAATTCGGAAAGAGATTATTATTGCATCCTTACAGAGTAGATCCGCAATGAAAGCATTTTGGTATAATATCACATGTCATTGTACGATTTTCGAAAGCAAGACCTAGAGGGGGGTCAAAACATTTCGTGCCACCCTGTACATGATTTAATCAGTACCTGACGAGATACGGCCGCCAAAATTCAAAACATTACAATAGCCTTAACCCGTAAAATTCCATCATTAACCGCGTACCTTGTCAAATGCTTCCCCAGGCGCATCATCAATAGTTTTCCCGAGTAGGAGAAAGTCATTAATTCCTTTGGCGACAGCGAGGAGACAGTGTCCACCCGAGATCAAGAGTACCAAATACGGGAACTCCACGTCTTCAATCATCCGAGCCGTGAGTGCATGAGCTTCCATGTGATGAATTGGAATGAGTGGGATGTTCCCTTTGAGGCAGAGCTCTTTCCCATGCTTCAAACCCACCGAGAGTGCCAGACCAAGACCTACGCCAAATCAGAAATAGACAGACAGGTGGAATGTAAATTTAAGATTTTTTAAGTGAAACATTATCATTGGGAAATGCTCAATGTCAGTCACACTAGCACCGAATGCACCAGACCACATGCACGATATCGCCGTATGTCATGAGTCAACTTAGAGTGCACGCTATAAACCTGCCAAAGCATAGCGTGGCATTAAGATTGCGGAAGAACAAAAAGATTCTACCTATGTGATAATTAGATTCTGGCATTTGTCCGACTGTAGACCGAACGGATGGCTTTGGCTATTTTGAGCTTCCCATGCATTTTTAGACTCGTGTCAAGCCAGGATTAAATTCCTATGCTGTTCGTTCTAGGTATTAGGTCTGGGCACTGAGCCAAATAGTAAACAATCGATGACACATGCCATACTGCGAGTTAAAATTAATGACCACGCGGCACTATCAGATAGTAATGGAATAGGTTTTTCCTGTGTGAAACTTAATGACGTTGGATTTTGGATGGACCACGCGGTATTTACATGGCATATTTCTAACTGGTGACTGGTACCTGACATTTGGCAGAGCTATAAATGTTAATTAAGCTGCTGAAAACCTACGAAAAAAGCTACTTACTTAATAAAATAAATCAAACTGCTATGATAAAACATGGTTGAATATCGTGATTTTACCTGGTTTAACCGTGGTCGCAATGGCGTCCAAATCTTTGAGTTCAACTCGAGCCATGCTCATAGCCTCTTTTATAATCCGGCTAATGTGCTTTTCGTGCAAATGCTTCGCAATCGGTGGAATGATTCCTCCATGACTGGTGACAGACAGGAAAACAAATAAATAAAACATGTAATAGTGAGTTAATTATGCAAATTGGAATACCGATGACCGCTTTCGTATTTCGTAGTCTATCGTATTCGATTCTGTAATGCTTAACTAACAATTCGCTGTGTTAATTAGTTTATCAAATTAACTTTAACTGCAAATTCAAAATTTTGACCTTGAGAAAGACAAAATACAAAATTCGGTATTTCTCAGCCATCTAATCAAAATCCAATATCTAATAGATAAATTTCGCGCTAAGGAAAAATTCATTCTCCAGTTTAATACGGGAAACAAAACTACGGTACATGAAAATGCAATACGTGAGCAAAAAATTAGTGCGATTTCCAAATTTCAATTGGGAAATATATAAACGTACATGAGAAAATAGAATCTTCCATGAAAAAGAAGACTTGTGCAATAAGTCTGTATGGCAGTAAATTTGATTTTAGTCATGTTAGGTTAGGTTAAAACGTTGGCGGAGGAGATTGACTACAGGTTACCTAGGTTAGGTTTTTGAAATACCCAAAATGACCAACAACTAACCTAACCTTTGGAATTATAGACCAATTTTACTTATTGCAGCATTCCATTTCCTATTGCAAAAGTCTACCTTTTTATGGCATATTCTATTTTTTCATGGTATCGAAAAATGCCACCCTTTACGCAATTGTTAATGAATTTACATAAAGTACTTTGGTAGTTTTAGAGTAAAGGAGTGCTGGATGTAAGTATCGAATGTTGTCTCAGAGTGCAGGTAATTCAATGCTACAATAATTCACGAACAGTAGACACTCTTGCAAAAATTTAATGGTTTTACTTACAAAATTTGACAAATTTGAATTATTTCAAGATTTTAATATATTAGATATCGTATGGATAAATACTTGAGTACGTCGGATTAATACACACACATTTTCCATGTCAGTAAAACCCACTGTTTTGATTCGGAATACATAGTTAACTATATTTACTTTTTGAAAATAAAAAAAGAATTCCAAGAAATGACCAATCAGATCAATTATAAAAGGACCACCATGGAGCCGAGTCATGGTACTAGGAATTTTTGCAGTGAACATGGTTAAACGGAGTTTTATCGGCAATTGAACGTTAAGGCTAAAAGGTTACCGAACAATCACTACAGGGGTCGGTGACTGTTCTTTTATTTCTGCGGAAGGCACTGCAACTTCAACCGGCTCCAGGATAGGAACTTTCTCGAGATCATTTTTGCTCAAATGAGCGATTACCCCAGCTCCATAAGCATCCCCCATGACGTTTATTACAGTTCCAAAACGATCCCTAATTTCAAAATCCGTTGTTAGAAGGCATCAAAATTATACTAAAAGCTTATTTACATGTGACGATATCTTACGATTAATGCGCCTCCAAACCGATTTGCATACACGATTCGCAGATCGGGTAAAAGCCTATTCACCCAACAAAATCGGTTTGGATAGGCGCTATAACCGTAATTTTCCCATGAGACGACTTACATCAACCAATCGACAGGCAGCGTAAATCCAATAAACTCTGTAGGCAGACCCATTGTCTCAAGAACCGTTATAATCACAACCAAGGTGACATTTGGAATCCCAGCTAGTCCAATGCTCGCCGCCAGTGAAGTAAACCTTTTCATTTTTTCAAATGGTAATAAGTCGTCAGTATAGATGAAGTTTAAAATTAACATACTACAAATAGTATTACGCGATAGTAACCAAATCCCCGAAACTAAATGTACGAGCACAGAGCTGTGCAATGTATATTACGATGATGGGTACGCCAATTGCCGCCCCGTCCATGTTAACCGTGGCACCGAGTGGAATGAGAAAACGTGTGATTCTTCGATCCAGTTTGTGGTTCTCTTCCAAGCATTTCAATGTTATCGGTAGCGTTGCAGAGCTACGGTAATTAAATATATGTTATACTTTCTGGTCACAAGCTGCAGATTAATGTGTAATTACCTAGACGCTGTGCCAAATGCTGTGAAAATGGCTTCTGCAATATCTCTTACGAATGGAAGCGGGTTCTTCCGCGTCAGAACAGCAAATAAGCTGGGGAGAACAATGCAACCATGAATCATGCATATACCAAGCGTTGTTCCAGTGTACCAGCCCAAATTACGGAAAACTTCCGTAATATCATCTTGCACAACCAACGAGCTTGAAATAAGAAAGCACACTGCAAGTGGTCCAAACCTGTAGTAAAAAAATAAATTTAGATACCTGTTTTGACTAAACTTTTACATTCCAATGTATGGCATATCAGAATATTGTAATCAAATTACCAAATTAGTTTACTAGTGATATTCAGCATTGCATTTGAGAGTGTAGAGAACAAGTTCAGAACTGATTTCCCGGCTTCTTGCATTTGGCCTAATGTGATTCCGAGGACGAGTGCGAAAACAATCACACCCAGCATATTGATTCCCTCGACTTGCGAGACGGTAAATGGCCATTGTTCAAAGGCTGGAACAAAATCGATTGAGATTTGAATTGAAATTCTCAATTTTTCAATATTAATTTCAATTTCAAGTGAGATTTATTATACGTGTCTCTTCAATTTCAACATTCACTATCAATTCACAGTGTAAAAAGACAAATCCAATAGACAAACTTAAGACTAAAGCCTCAGTCATCTAAAACGCTGATTTTCAAATCGTCAGACACGCTAAACTTAATCTAATTGTATACCTACCAAATAGAGTGAATTACAACTAATATGAATAAATTGTAACTTAACTAAAAATATTAAAATAAGATTGATATTATAACAAAATGAGGAAAGGCAGGGACCTGGTCAACCGCGTATTTAGGCTGGTCCATCTATGTCGTGGTAGTAAGCTAATACATTCTTAGCCCTTGTCCAATTGTATTACCCTCCCTGACTTTATCTGAAAGTTCATGTTCAGAGAGAATTTAAATTACGTGAACTTTAACCAATCTGATTTTCTATTTGACATTTGAAACTCAAACACCATATTCTTGAAATTTTTAATCGATATTTCCTTTCCATTATCATCCGTTAGTTCCCATTTTAAACTTTGACCTTCGAACTAGTATTACATGACACCAACTCAAGTGATTCCTCTGTTTTGCCACGCATGGAATAATATTCCATACGTTGTAAGCTCGGCACATCCAAAATTATACGTCTGCTGCACAAGTTTGATTCTGTTTGATCGAATTTCGATTGATTTTAAATTTCAATGATCGTCTTTCATCCGGAACTACGAATTTTTAAATATTAATTTTTATTTCTATATTGCTCCATGACACAACTATTTGAATACTGTCATCAACTAAGTTGTCTCTAAGATCCAAAATCCACCCGTTTTTACATTTAGGTGCCAATGAGTTTGTTGCATATTTTTTATGCAAATTTAAGTTATAATTCGATCAAATTGAATAGTTTTTAATAGTACTTTGATTACAGTTAGTTAATATCCAATGGCATGACCATCATTTCTGGGATCACTGCCAGCACATAGAACTCTTGTCACAGGGTTTCGCAAGATAATTTGCCCTGTGCCAAAGTCCGACCTGGCCCAGCTCGTTGTAATGATGGGCGAATTATGGCCCATTCTCTCGAGATGAGCTCGTACTGTTTCCGGAATTCCATCTTCGAGTAAAATCCTACCATTGCTCGACCCATCCCCGATCTGGACTCTCGGCGCGTCCAGTGCTGTAAATCAACGGTCGTATTTAACAGTAATTCAACACAAATGGTCAAATCGATTTTTCGAATAAATATTTAACGAATAAAACTTTAGCTGTGCGCTGTGACAAAGCATATATAGTACCAAAAATTAAAGCTAAGACAAAATATAGCAGAAACAAATGTTTCCTGGGGTTGGAGTTGGTTGCAATTAGGCTAATCTAACTTAACATGTTTTGAAAATCGCAAAACTCATTTTCTTACTTGCTATGCCTTGTTCGATATGTATTGTTGCAGGTATGTATTGTGCGCTATGTTTCTCCGTAACACCCGCAATGCGTTTGCTAATTCTAATTACATATATGCAAACGGACCTTCTTGGGGATCCATCCCAAAATCAATCATGTTAGACAGGACTTGAAGATGACCCTGTGGCTGCATGAAAGCTCCCATTACTCCGAACGAGCAATAGAGCTCATTGTCCTTCAAAGCCATGCCAGGAATAATTGTGTGGTATCTGCAACACAAAGCGCAAACATGTTTTAGAACTGGTAAAGACGATTCCTCTTGGGTTAACTTTCAGTAGGTATTTAAAAAACCACGACTCATTTACGGGCGTTTGTGTGGCTCCAGCCGATTGGAATGATTCCTGTCGAGCGAAAAGTTTGCTCCACGATTTTGGAGCGTGAAGCCACAGCCCTTCGGCACGATCCCCGTTCCAAATCCCGCATAATTGGAATTAATAAAACTGCAAGCGTTTCCTTGACCGTCCACAATGCTGAAATAAACTGTGTTCGAACTGTTTTCCGGAAATCCGTGTTTCTGGGAAGAATTTAAGAAAATAACCAGGTGAACACACATGCGATCAAATCAAAGCACGGTAATATTGAATGACTAACAATGTTTTCTGCAGTCCTTCCCGGATTTATCAAGGCTCGCCGTTGAGTTGCATATTCTTTGGACAACAATCCCTCAACTGGGACTTGCACGAAGCTAGGATCCGCTACGTGATGCCGTGTATCCGAGAAGGCAAGCCTTAATGACTCAATAACATAATGCAGATGCTGGACTGAATTATGTTCCAATCCTGAAACGTCTAAGCCTTCAAGAATGTTCAGCGCCAATAGAGCCGTAATTCCTTGGCCGTTCGGTGGCATTTCGTAGACATCAACCCCGCGGTAGTTGATGTGAATGGGCTCATCAAAAGTACTGAGGTGGCGCTGTAGGTCATTTTCAGACATAATTCCACCAGTTGCGCGAATTACTTCCAGAATGCTCTTTGCAATGCGACCTTCGTAGAAACCACGCTTCCCCTTCTCACCGATTTCTCGGAAGGTTTGAGCCAGGAACGGCATTTTCATGACTTCTCCTGCTTTGGGAGCAACTCCGTTCAAGAGCATCTCACCGCCATTGGCGGATGAAGATTGGAGAAGGGCTTCGGATTGAGCCCAGTAATAGGCAGCCACGACGTTGACGGGATAACCTTTTTCCGCCAACCGAATGGCCGGCTCTAGGATTTGTGACAGTGTTAGCTTCCCGCTTCCAAATCGCTCCACGGTGTCAACCCAGCCTGCCGCCGCTCTAGACATAAAATTTTTCGTGAAAACCGCACATCTTACGAAATTTCTACGTAATTGGTAAATTAATTTCACTTACCCTGGTACAGTGATCCATAACGGCGACACACTCTGTGGACGCCTTTGTTCCGAGTAACCCAATCTTTCCAGAACGTCGATCGATACATTACCAGCGCATCTCCCACTGTTTAAACCAAAAATATACATTGTCATATAGTAGTTAGCTTAGAAATTCCAAAAACTCGGGAACACAGTACAGTTTACAAACTAATTGCATTTGGAATTTATTCTGAGTTTCAGTGTTCGTATTTCTGTACCTGGCATTTATTCCCTTCACTGTTTTGGACGCAGCATCGAAAAATAAACAGAATGCATCTCCACCAATACCTGTCAATTCAATTCAATAGAGTAATATTAAATAGTGATGTCAGAAATAACAGCAGAAGAATGTGAACAACTGCTAACCAGTTGATGTGGGTTGGGTAACGTTCAGCGCGGCAGCAACAGCAACAGCCGCATCCGCTGCATTTCCTCCAGCTTTCAGAATACTTAGCCCGATTTCACTCGCTAACGGCTAAAACAAACAAAACATTTCTTTTATACTTAATTAGATAAACCCCTAATAACGTAATTAGCCTACCTGACTCGACGCAACAATACCATTCATTGCATAGACGGGTGACCGTCTAGAATTCCACCTCTTGTCCATACTGAAATTCGAGGTTATATATCTTCTTGAGGTTATTTTAACTTTAACACAAAAATATTACTGCCGAAGACAACGAATAACCCTAAAAACTTTTTACCAATACCGAGTTTCAAGATTCCGCACCCTTCCTTCCCACAACGATACATTCAACACTTTAAATCTCACATCTGGTAAACCAAAAATGTAACTACATAATGCTAATGAGAAATAGAACCACTGCACTCTTGAATATCAGGTTTGTCAAGTGAAGTCAAGGACTATCAATGGACAAACAATTGGACAGAAAATGAACCAATAAAAATAAGTACGAGTACTTTGTTGTTGGATTATTGAGTCAGATTATCCTGCTCCTATGTCAGACTATCCTACTCCTCTAATGTAAGTACGCCAGGAGATATCGCAAGTTGGCTGGGTTTAAGGTTTTATAAAGCTAGTAAGCACTACAGTAATTGGAGATGTACAGATTTTGGCTTTCTCGATCATCAGCGATTCCACTCCGCGTGTCGACCGATTAATCGAAAAAAATTGAAACTCAAAATAATCGTCTGCAATAGGCATCCCAAGATGTGTAAATTTTAGATTTGTTTTCATCCCCTTTACCAACTGAGCCAATTCCGCAAAACGAAAAACTAACAGGTTCAATTGACGAACTAATAATCTAGAAAGTGGAATTTGTATAGGTATCATCCTTGTGTCTTTGCTTAGAATCAATTCTCAGATATTTTAGCAAGAAATCCGGTTGAGCTGGGTTGAGCCGACGAAGTATATCTTGAGAACTCTTGAATTCCAATTGAAAACAAGGTGAAGGTTCATATAATAGAATTGTTCTGGGTGGATTTTGTGATTAACAGATACCGAAGTCGAAGGCTCAATTCGTATGGAAATAAACCATCATGAACAACCCACCAAATAATTGATTTTTGTTCTCGCTGGTGCTGGTAAAGGAAGTAAACATATTCGAGCGGATAACCTCTCAAACAGTCTTATCCGGTTGATTCTTGGATTTACAGTTTTTTCTCATATCATTTACGAATATAGGAATATGCTATAAATATCGTACCTTATTTAAAATTTAGTGTAGCTTTGACAATGAAGAATTTCTTTGGTATCCATCCGATCGTGATATCGGGATTGGTGCGATCATGCTAAATTACAAATTAGCTTGAAGTATGACCTGACTCAAGGTGAAGATGTTCTGACAGTTGGGACCCATAACTTCTAATTCTAATGCAAATTATCCAAAGTAACCCGTAGAATTGTAACGCATCGGAATCTTAAACGGGTTTGGGTATGCGGGCCAGGTGTTATTTATCCAGGCGACTAATCTAGTCCGCAACAGTTCAACCTCAATTAAGTATTTTTGAGGAAAACATAAATATGGCATACTAATTGCAACAAAACAAACTGCCAATCTCATTTACATTTTTCGATGACATATCATCCCGATACCTACTTCACATATTTCCATTTATATATTTGAAATATTTTAGATAATGCTAATAATGAAACTGTGTTAAATTTTCAATTTAAGTACATTCGGATGATTCCGATAAACAATTGAAGAATTTTGCGGCATTCTCTGTGAGTACAATGTTGAGGTTAAGGGCTCGTAATACTTGTGTAATTCTCGAATTTTGGAAAATACAAATCCCCTGTTACATTGTTGATCAGTTGACTATCTGTTGCGTTGTCTATATGTTTGACCAGATAGTTAAAAGTGCAATATTGGAGGCATATGTGCTATGAATGCTGACTGATTCCGAATCGGGAAAATCTGTTTGCGCAATCCAATATTTGCGCGTCGTAGGCGTACCAATATATTTACATTGTCACAATCTGTAACATAAGTGATAAGATAATAAGTTTTTCTCAAAGCGTGGGCGTCGGCTCCACGATTACACAATTTTGATTCAGCGGATAGACCACAAAGAACAAACAAACAGAGTGTTTAATTTAGCTGTTTTTTCCAAGGAGTCACCAGTATCTGAATCCTTCAAATAACAATTACGGAGAATTCAATATGTACTGATGTGACCATGATTCATGAACTTGATTATTTATTATCTCCTGGTTACATGTTTGAACATCTATCGATTTGATTGTTCTTACCATAGGTAGCTTTAAGTTCATGACAAACTCTTTCACATACTGAATTTAATGTTAGCTAAAACTATCTTTGAACTTAATACCTGATTTGTTTGGCTTTGGTTAAAGGATAAAGCAATACTGTATGTATATTGCCCGAAAATTGGATATCTATTATGTCCCCACGTTTATAGAACATTTTCTGCTATTTCACCCGCTATTTCCCAGCACCGTCATGCCGCGCCATTTTGTTGGATTTTACCAAACTTCAACTGACAATGAGACCTACCTAAATATTTTGCAGCTGTTTAAATGATTCACATAATAACCACTTCAAGAATATTATGTAGTCACTACGTACGTAGTACGAATGTATTATTAAAACATAAATAAAATTTGAGCACACACACGTTACCCGCATTTAAATAGTCATGCAGTTAATATTTCAAGTGAACATCGGAAATTACGGCTGTACATTGAAAGCCAATTAAGACATGATTGGGCAATTCTAAGCTGGAGATAAGATCCATGGATGGGCAGAACTACTGGAAATGGGCGTGACTGGGAGCTAGTATATAAACCCCGTTGTTTCACGCTGAATTGATTACTGGACACTACCTACTGGATTTTGAATTTGTAACTCTGAATACCAAATTCTAGTACTAGACTAAAATGGGCCGAACAGCAATTTTTTTCGTTGCTGCAATTGCAACAATATTTAATACTGTTCAAGCTACTCCTCTAGATTTGCAAACAATTTTAAAGGAGCATGATGAACTCTACAAAAATGTTGTAATTCAGCCCAAAATGGAAGACGAAGATTCCACGCTCACTGTGGTAGGAAAACACTTGTTTTGTCAAATGGTTTTCCAACGAATTAGAACTTTGATATTAATTAAATGTGTTTCTAATTGGGTTTATACATTTGATAATTTTAGCCCGAAATCGTTGCAAAATATGGATACCCTATAGAAGTCCACAAAATCACCACAGAAGACGGGTATATTCTTGAAGCTCATCGAATTCCTTATGGCAAGAACTCTGGACCTGGAGAAAACAAACCTGTGGTTTGGCTTCAACACGGATTATTGGGAGATTCTTCGAACTGGATCACGAATACTCAGGAGAAAGCACTTGGTTTGTGAACAAAAGTTAAATTATAGGTATCTGTACACTTAAAAACATTAAACTTCGAATTGTTTATACTTTTCTAATCCTTCGGATTCAATTCTTTAGCTTACATGCTGGCAAATGCTGGTTTCGACGTCTGGATGGGAAATGCTCGTGGAAATACCTATTCCAAGAATCACGTAAAGTGGAGCACTTGGAACCCCAAATTCTGGGATTTTAGGTCAGTGGTTTGTACACCGACGTATTTGTTTCAAATGTTTGGAAGCGTAAGCGCTTGGCATATGGCTAAACGTGATTTTTGTTCGCAGCTGGCATCAAATGGGCGTCTACGACGTTCCTGCCGTGATTGACTACGCTCTTGGCGTCACTGGTCAGGAACAGCTTCAATGGGTTGGACACTCCATGGGAACAACAATGTTCTGGATTGCTATGGCCGAAAGACCTGAATACAACGCTAAGATTAAGCTGATGTCCGCCCTGGCCCCTGTCGCCTACATGGAACACATGCAAACGCCAATTCGACTCCTGGCGCCTATGGCCAATGTCATTGAAGTAAATATCTTTAGCTGACTTCTCTTGTTTGTGCAATCGAGCTGAACGTAGCACATTTATAATCTCGTTATTGTTTCACAGGACGTTATGCAATTTTTGGGTGGTTATCAATTCTTACCCAGCAATTGGATTATGGACTTTCTCGGAGCAACGCTTTGTCGAGATGAAGGTATTTTTCAACCCGTATGCTCCAACGTTCTCTTCATTTTGGGCGGATACAACACTGACCAGCTGAATACCGTAAGAAACTGCATCCCCGTACACCGATTAATGATTTACCCACAATTCTAATTGTCTAATTTAATTTTGATTTTTATAGACGCTGCTCCCTATTATTCTTGGTACGTACCTAGAGATTATCATATTTGTTGTATTCCAAACGAATATGATACAAATGTATAGATCGACAATTATTGACTATTCATTTTTAAATTCTAGGACACATGCCTGCCGGAGCTTCTACTCGATCCATTGTCCACTATGCCCAGGGTTACAATCACGGAAAGTTCCGTCAGTTTAACCACGGCTTAATCAAAAATTTGATTGTTTATGGTCAGGCTACTCCACCGGCCTATGATATTCAAAAGATTACCTGTCCAGTGGCCTTCTTCTACGGAGACAACGACTGGCTCGCTGATACCGCTGTAAGCCCTGAATACTAATCTGGATCCGTCCTAGCTTTAATTTAAATACATTTGATTGGCATGCTATTCGATATCGATATAACAAGTAAATGATTTACAACTTTAGGACGTTTTCCGTCTTGCTGGAGAGCTTCCCAACTTGGTCCACAAACATCGCGTGGATCATCCCAAATACACTCATCTTGACTTCCTGTGGGCACTTGACAATGGAGTTCTCCTCAACGACCATGTCCTCAACCTCGTCGTTGCTCATAACAGCGCGTAATTTGTTGTTGTTTGTATCGATTTATACGATTAATGTAATCCCACCGCGATTAAAAATACACCTTATTACTAGTGCCTCATCGAACATTCTTGCTGAAAATTGCGTTCGTTAATTATACATTTTCAAGGGAAGGCTTAGAATCTTATCCATCGAATCATTTGATTGAAATAAGTTGTTTTTCTGGGGAACTCCATAGAAGGTACTTTCAGCATGGCTTGTATAGACTGGACGATAAGGAAATTAAACCATATGGTATCATTGGATTCGCATAGAGTAAAATGTGATTGTATAATACAATCCATTGAGTCTGAGATGGAAAGATTTCAAAGATTAGACAATAATTGTTGTCATTAAGACTTTTTACTCAAATCAATCCATTTGCATGAAATTGGTTAGTACTTTTTATATTCCTCCACTCAGATAATGGTGATTCTAATGCAATCAATTAGGGACAAAGTGGTTGTTGGGAGAAATCGTTGGAATTGCGTTATTTGGTGCGAAATGGTAGAAGTAGAAAGAGTTTTATTCATGGCGGTGTATGTATCTTAACGGTGTACGTGCTCTAGAAGTTTCAAAACTAGTTTTTACGAAAATTGCCGAAACAATTGAACAATTGAAACCTAACTAAAGTTCAGGGTTCAGAAACAGCTGGTGGCGTCAAATCCAATCGCAAAGGAATGGTGGGTTCATTGGCATTTAGATTTCTTGAGCTTTCCTTGCTTATCCTATTAATGCATTTCATATATACGTAAACTGCTTTTATTTATAGTTTAGTTGAGGTAATTTTGAAGCGGAATTTAACAATTCCGTTCTCTCCAATCCAGACTCAATAGCTATAATGCTTATTTTAGGTTTTAGATAACGTTTCACTCTGAATAAGAGCTATGGAAAAAAAAATTATATACATTGCAATAATGTAAATAGGCGTTTGCATAAGATGTCTGCAATTACTTGTCAGAATATTTAGGAGCGATTTTAATATTAAATATATTGCATAATTTTCGAACTGTCCTTGTACCTTACCAGAAGCCAATTTTTGTTTGCCTACTTTAAACGATATAATTTAAGTGAATTACTCCCAATTGTAATTTTGCGGATGGATCGACAAAACAAACAATGCATAGAATGAGGTCTATACCATAGTACGTCTTTTGCTTCCTTATCTAACTCTTAAATTCTTATTTTTTAAGACTCAACCAGACGATTGTACAATTTACGGCTCGCGGTTGTGTAATATCCCATATCCCCGATCCCGATACCTTTCCAATTACTACTTGGAGATCAAGCACCAGTAAACGTACACCTGCTGAAGCGAATTCGTGTCGAATTATGTATTTTTATTTCTTTCGAGTATAAACTAGTGCTTGGCAAACATATTGTGCACACAAATTGTGGACGAGCAAACTATATTTAAATGGGACATCAAATTAAAATGATGTCAAGTGCAGAGTGTCGCCGTCATAAGCTGGATTCTACCGCATTACAGATTATTCCTAGAATTTTTCCGTCGTGCAAACAAGAATACAGATATAAGGTAGAATAACCATATACCTACATACACAAGTAATGCGGTGTAACTAAATATACATCATTTTAAAAACCATTTTATGAGTCGTAAATCCACGCATTAGAGGATGAGTCGGGGAAACACTAACCATTAAAATAAAATAAAACCGTATTAAACTACCAATAATGTAAATTTCCAACAATTCATTATATCTGGCGAAGTGATTCAATCTAATCTGTACATAGAGCAATCCTTCCATACTTTCCCAAAGCCCGCTTGACTTCCGCGTAATTGCCGAACTGTACTTAATCTTAATTAAGATCTCAGGCCGCATTAATAATTCAAATTTAACTGAGTGACTTTTGTGTATTCAAGTGAGGTACCTACTTGGGTATATCAATTCCGGGTTTGGTTTACGACATTGCCGTATTGGTTACCTTCTACTAAAAGTTTTTAGGAAATGGTCCAACAAGAGGAACTCAAGTATTCAGGGCAATTGAATCATCTCATTTGACTCACCTTGCAATAATAGCTACTTTTGGCCTCACAACGGCGATACCGAAATTGAAATTGAGTTTTCAGCAACTTGAGGCTGGATTTATTTTCTCATCATGCTCGCCCAACGTGACAGTGCAATGGCTAAACTCAGTACAGAAGGGTTTTTATATTTCCGAAATAATTACATTATTTTTACAATTTTCTTTTAGTTCTGTGAAGAAGACATAATGTTGAGTTTCAACGAGCTCAAATTAATGAGCTTCCTACTCCGAGTTTCGTGTTCAACTGGTGCCTTTCCATTGGACTGGAATTCGAGGACCAGGATACTGTCCCTCTCGTCCTCGAGCTTCAAACCACTGGTCACTTGGACACTTACTATGGTCAATCTGGCATATGTGATTTTCATTGCCATCCGATTTTTGTTAGACTACCAACGCGTCACTGACCCTGAAGGTTTGAGTGAGAAATATCGAATTTTCCATATTCTCTTCGGCTTGATACACATCATTCAATTTGGAATTCATGCCGGCGCAATTGCTCATCGAGAAGAACTAGTGGATTTTGTAAATCAGTTGCAGTTTTTCAATATGGAGTCAGGTAAACTGCGGTTTGGTCATTTGAAAAATATTTAAAACAATCAAACTGCTTAAATTTTATATGTTTTATTCAGGTAAACGGTATTTTGCCACTGAATTCCTGTCACCGATAAGAGCAAAAAAGCGTGAAGTATGGCTAAATCTATTTTTATCCTGTTTGACAACTTCGGCCATTTTCCTGATCATCGCCTATCCATTGACCAGACATAATTCATACTACATATATTCCCTGTTCTATCGCGGCCGATCTGCTGATGAGTGCATGTGGTTATTCTGGTTATTCTATCTGTGCCAAATTGGGTTTGTTCTCGATACATTGCTCCTCATGTCAATTGTTCAAGTTTTGGCATATATTTATTACGTTAGCTCCAATTTCTGGCTTAGAAAAGTATGGTAAGTTAAAACAGGGCAGATTTGCTTCGTGCAAATCATGTTACCATCAACTAACAAGTATGGATAATATTGGTTTTCAGTATTCAATGGCCACTATCCACATACACATTTTCACATTCCCTGCATCATCTCCAGCTGTATCAGTCCTTACGGCTTCTGAATAACCTTTATAACCGGGTATTTTCCGAAATTTGGATTCCAACATTGAAGAGCACTTGTACACTGTTTGCAATTGTGGACGTTTATGGCACAGTGCGCCTTGTCAATCGTCTCCCGCTGCTTGTATATTTATACTTGCCTGTAATTTATGTTTTCTTCATAATTCTATTTGTGACCTCTTCGAGCATGATGGCAGAGGTTTACCATGTTTCAATACATTATAAGAAACATTGGCTCCGTCACACACCGGAGCTGGCCCATAGAAATCCTAACTTTGTTAAGAAAATGAGAAGAAATTCAATCAACAAAAGTAGAAAATACTTCCAGAAAATGCTGAAGTCCTGTCGGCCACTTCGCTGTGAGATTTCGACATATTTTATGCAGAGGTCGACGAAAGCCAATCTCATTGGTTATCTCATTAATGGAGGCATATCTGTCTTGCTCGCATTTGATTGAAATATTAATCGTTTCTAAACACAACACAAGCCTTGTCGAAAAATTCAGACACGTGCTATTTGGTAACGACGAGTACGCCAACATAATTCGGGACTTGGATTTCGTTTGGGTGTCCGCTCTGGTGGTCCGGTCCTTCAAAATTATGATCAACCACGCACGTATTTGAATTACAACCCTAACTAGTTTTTGGCGAGCAAGATTGATAATTAAACACTCATAATTGGTATATATTGGTACCCAGTCATTTGTTCTCCATATTCCATATCCGAGCTCCTATATTTTATCCAAGAAAGGCCTTATGGAATGTTTTTTCTGTTTGTCCGTCCGTCAGCACTTCGTGCATCCAAATGGAGTGCTAAAGCTCGTACGTCCCCTATGCAGACCGATGGGATTATTTTGAAAAATATAAACTAATATTGGTTAACTTTGACACCTAAGTTATCGTGAGCGACAGCCGATGAAGCAAGTTTGAGGAACAGATGAATCAGGATTTCGTTATTTAATGACGTGTCGATGCATGATCATGATCTGGGAGCGTGACCTATGAAATGATCCTGATTTAACTAAAAATAGTGGATTACCATTTGCATTGAAACTTTTGCCTCTTTTAAGCTTCCGCCCTTTATTCATATTTTGATTGCGCTATTTAATCTGCTAACTTAGGTTAACAGTTGATTTACAGAGGAGTTCGTTATATTTAAGTTTTTCTACTTTCAACTCTATTA